>JAUELP010067487.1:0-12242 GCA_032357275.1 Micropsitta pusio
CCAGCAGCTCGGTACTGCTGCATCCATCGTCCTCCACATGGTGCCTTTTCCCACCATCAGCAGGAGCAGTCTTCACTCTGTGCCTGGCTCACTGCTGATTTGCAGTGCTCCGAACACTTCCAGGCCTGCCTGGCACTGCTGAATGGAAACTCAGCTACACTGAGAGCAGAGAGAGAGAAAATGCTCAGGATGAAAAGCGGGAGAGGGATAACACCCTCTGTACACAGCAAGAGATGGTTTCGAGGAAGGGAGCCTTGCAGATCCTTATGGAAACCTGCTCCAGGTCTGGAGGGACGTGCACAGACGAATGCTTGAGAACTGGCTGCGGAGAGGCACCGTGTTCCAGTTGGAAATGGAGGCTGGCAATGACTGATGCAGGATACGAGATGGTAGCTAGCAGGGCTTGGGCTGGAAAGGAGTTTGCAAGTGGAAGCCAAGAGCCCTGCAAACCAAAGGGCCTCTTATCACACTGCTTTCTCCAGTGAGAGGTGAGGTGAGGAGGCTGTGGAGCAGGGCTGGCACTGCCTGCTCAAGTGGTACATTGTTCCCATTGTTCTGTCTAGCTGGGATCTAGGCTCCATCACGGCTGATTTTGAGTTTAAAAAAGCTCTGATCATGCCATTTACTGCCCTCCCCTTGCATTTGAATCACACCATGGAACCCAAACAGCTGATGCTAGGGGTGTCCTTAACCCAGGCGCAACTTTAACAGCTTATAGTGTACCACTTGGGCAGGGGTAAGGTGAAGAGGGGCTCGGGGGGACATAAGAGGTGAACTCAGAAGCTGTGATGTGCTCCCTGAGAGCAGCTCGGTATCCTCACTTGCACAGTGCTACCCTGAGCTCTGGAGGTGCTCCACTCCCTACAGTTGCTGGGTTCTGTTCTCAGAGCTGAGGGGGTGCAGACCATCAAGCCCTTCCAGACAGCACAGACACCACCCCTGCTGACCAGCTCTGAAAGGGGCAACTCAAAGCTGGTGTCTTTGTGCCAAGAAACAGAGCCCACTAAGCAGGAAGAGCAGGGAATGGTCCAGATCCCTTATGTGCTTTCCCTAAGTGGGATTGCCTGCAGAAAGACCTTTGCAGCAATCTTGTAGGTGTTGGTTACTGCATGCGATACTGTTGAGTGCTGCTTTGGGGACAGATCTGGTTGCAGAGCAGTGGAGGTATCCTCTGCAAGGAAATCCGATGACAAGGTCCTGAAGCAGCTTCAGGCTTGGGCCGTACACCAGCTTAGCAGTTTTGTTGAGACCACTGGAGATGCAGTGGACTTCTCTGCAATGGCTTTTCCCAGCATAGGAACTGCGTCCAGTACCCACTTTAAACTCACTTGAAGATCCCATTGGTGGCTGATAAATCCTAGGCCGTGCACGTCCCATAACTTACTCAAGGCTTATTACTGGGTGCTCAGGCCTTGGGTTTCCTGGGCTTGGGTTGAGCTTTCACAGCAGTGAATACAGAATTATCCACTCCATTTGCTTCTCCACCCCACGCCATGCTGGGATTGACAGAGTGTCCTTACTCCTCCTTTCAGAGCTGAGCTGCCCGAATACATCCTGGACTTTGGCTATGTTGTTCCCGGTGACATCCACACCCACATCGTGAAGATCACCAACACCGGGCACTTCCCTGCATCTTTCCACGCCGATGGATATGTCCTGTATAACACAGGTAACCAGCGGTGGATAGGCTTCACGGGGGCTTGAAGGAGCCGTCTCTGACACATCAGCTGAAGCCATTGGGTGTGGGGAGATTTGAGTACTTCCTTGGACAGCTCTTTCCTCCTTAGTCCCCCGCTGCTCTGTGTCCCGTTCGGGAGCCTGAATTCTGGCAAGCAGTGCCCAGAGACCTGGTCTGCCTGTGGCTGCCCTAAAAATTCGTTGCAGGGGCCAGATGGGCTGATCGCCTTGATCGCCTCTCAGCATCTTCTGCTTCTGGCTCCAGTGAGCATCATCTGGGTTTCTTCGTGCACTCTGAGGGTTTGTGTTGCAAACAGATGGACCCTCTGTGGTTCAGAAGTGCTTTGCTTAAAGTTCATAGTGTCAGAGCACTTCTGCTCAGCCTTTATTGAAGGGCCTGTGGGATCCTCTGCTGTCTCGAAAGAGGCTTCCCAAACAGGCCTTGAGGTAAGGCTGCATCTCCGTCACATGGTGATTGCTGTCTCTGAGGGGTGGCCAGGCATCTCTTCTAAGCCGCTGTCCAGGGAACACCACAGCATTTGGTATCTTCGCTGGACATTCTCCTTTGGAGAGGTCTATGCCTCCTTCCCTGAGATGCCTGATAAAGGAGCTGCTGGAGCTCCTCAACCAAAGTGATTCATTTTTACTGTGCAGCCCCTGGATTCTGGCTGTGAAAATCCTTTTGCTTTGGGCAGTGACAAGGGGAGAGGAGCAGCTTCTCTGGAGATGCAAAGGGTTCTTTTACAGAGCTGCCAGCCAGGACACCCCGGTGGCCTTACCGTGCTTCTGACCCATTTCCTGTTGCTTGCGTATCTCAGCTGCCTTATTTTCCTGTGTTCAGGCTTCAGCGTGTGCCTGGACCGTGTGAAGCGCCTGCCCCGCTGTGAGACCAAGACATTTGAAGTGTGCTTCGACCCACAAAGTGCCAACCTGCCCCTGGGAAAGGTGGATGTGCTCCTGCCCTTCAAGGTACTCCAGCTCCTGGAGCAGGCAGCAGGTTGGGCCCAGCAGCGAGTGTCAGCCGGGCTCTCAACTGGGTGCTCTGTCCTTCTCTAGGTCACAGGAGGCCCCACATTCCAGGTCCGCCTCTGTGCCACCGTGGCTGAGCCGTCCCTCTGCCTCTCCAAGGACAGGCTGGAGTTCTCCGCTGTCCAGTGTGGGCAGTGCCAGGAAGAAAGCATCCAGCTCCACAACACGTTCCAGGTCCCCTGTAAATGGTCCATCAACGTGAATGAGCCTGTTAAGGAGGTAAAGCACAGGCAACGTGTAACACACAACTTCTCGGTTGGTTTTCTTTGCCTCTCTTGCCTTTTCTGCCCCTCTGGCTGCCTGAGCACTTGGGCTGCAGCTGACTTGAGGAAGCTTTTGAGGGTACAGAGCAAGGCTGGTTCAGCTGGGCCTGTTCACTAGCTGACGCTTCACTTCTCTGCCATCTTCACCTCCTCCTCTGAGGACACTGCCTCCCCATCCGCCTGCCTGCCCTGCCAACATGTTTGCCCTCCAGTTCTAGGCAGTGGTGGCCACGTCTGGGTGGGATAAGGGTGCTCCCTGCCCTGTACCAGCATCTCTGAGCACTGCAGGAATGAGGGTCTGTCCTCACAGAGCAAGGAGACCTCACGCGACTGGTTTCTGTGTGCAGGTGGAGAAACATCTGTCAGCGAGCGAGCATCAGAAGCTGCTCGAGGAGGCGAAGTGCGCGCCCTGTGGCTTTGAGGTGCTGCCCTCAGCTGGAACCCTCGCTCCAGGACAGCAGTGCCATGTCCAAGTCCGTTTTTCACCCATGGAAGAGGTGAGATTGGTGGGTGTGACCCCCAGGAGGTCTGGCAGGGCAGTGCGGTAAGGGGAGGCCAGCAGGGGGAGTGAGAGATGAGCTCTGCCTCCAAGCGGAGCTTTCTGCCGGCCCCGTGCCCCCCGTGCCTCAGTTTCCCCTGCACGTTCCCACGCAGCTCGGGAGTCAGCTTAAATGATGGAGCGTTCCCAAAGGCAGTTTGCGTGTGGCCACTGTGACTTGGAAACTGGCAGCGTGTGACAGTATGGAGACGAGTGCTTCCATGCCTGGGGACGGTCATAGGGATCTTTCAATTGCTCATGGAGGTTTCAGCGTCTCGTGTCTGGCTTTGACCAGAGCCAAGCACAGAGCAGAGAAGACCATCCTTATTTCTGTCCAGTGAGAGCTCAGCTGCCTCTTTCACACAGCTGATGTTTGGCTGGCGCTGCAGTGCCAGGGTTGTGTCTGAGAAAGCAGACCTTTCTCATGAGCGTTGTGCTCCCCCATGACTGGGTGAAAACCTCTGATAGCCCATTTTAGATCCATCTGGTAGGCAATTATCCAGTTACACTCCACAGCAGGACTCACCGCGGTTACTCAGAGCCATGCAGATGCTGTAGCCCCTGCTATAAGGAAATACCTGGTTTGGGTTCAGCTTAGAGGTGCTGACAAGACCCCTGAGGCTGGGGCGATTGTTGACTTGGAGGCGCTGTCACCTGGGGCTTCACGGAGGACCTTTCTGTGCTGCTTCTTTGCAGAAGTGCTACCGGGGCGAGCTGCGGGTCCAGATTTGCCAGAGCAGCCAATGCCTCCAGGTGCCGGTCTTGGGACATGGTCTGGAGCCACGTCTGGAGTTCAGGCCCGCAGAGCTTGAGCTGGGACCGCTGCTGCCACAGAGCCGTGGGGAAGAGGGGACAGTGGTGGTGAAGAACCCCTGTGAGATTTACTCGCTGGAGTTTGACCAGCAGCACCTTGCTGAGGAGCAGGTGAGGGGGAAGGTCTGTGCACACTCCTGTAGACTGCCAGCGCTCCAGCATTCCCAGGCTTGTGCCAGGGAGATGGGGGCAGTGCACAGGGCAAAGCCTGGTGGCATTCCAGGGTTAGCCAGTTCTGCTGGCAGGCTGCAGAGGGACTTGGATAATCCCTGCCACTGGGGGGAAGGAGTGTGGGAGGGGATGGCTTGGCTGGGGAGTCTGTTCACGTGGTGAAAGTCAAGAAACTCATCCTGTCTATGGTTTCTCTTCCCTCTGTGCACAGCTCCTACGGACACCGGAAGATGACAACAGCCACAACAGCTTGTTGCTGCCTCCGTGTGCCCCGGGTGAGAAGCTGACTGTTGAGGCCCAAAGAAGGGGCATAAAACTGAAGGTGAGATGAAATCTAAATGCTGAAACTCCCTCCAGGTGGCAAGCAGCATGCTTTTCTCATTTCCTCATCTCTTCCCCAGCCTGCCGTGGTTTGGGTTTCTGCCGCGAGAGTGGCAGAAAACCTTTTCTCCTTCTTTCCTTTTGCTTGATATCGATCCCTCCTGCCTCAGGTTGACGTTGTGCATCCACCAGGAAAGATGGTGAAGCTAGGAAACGTCTGCATTGGGCAGACGGTGAAGAAGATGGTCACCATCGCCAACAACGATGCAGCCCCTCTCACCTTTAAGCTCAGAGTCACATCCAGCGTGCCAGAGTTGCAGGAAGCTGGGGTAAGGCCCGTTCCTTCTCTGCAGAGCACTTTGGTGTGCCTGCAGGGAGCGATGAGCTGCTGTGGGTGGGAGCTAGTAGGTAATGACAGCTGTGGGCTGCCCTGTCTGCCTGTGCCTGCCCTGTCCTCCCTGCTGGCACTGCTGTGCCAGCAGATGCTTGCAGTGTGAATGCTTCAGCTGAGCATTCGGTGCCGGAGCTTCCCGAGAGCCAGAAGGGAGAAGGCGGCACAATTCCTCTAACCTGTTTTAGACACATACATCAGGATGCAGCCATGTATTTTAGGTCTGGAAAGGTAGGGAGGTGAATCTTGAAAGAGGGAGAGTTCCAGCTCTGTTAGAACTTACGTGAAAGCTTTAGAAGACAGAGTTGAGCTCAGCATGACGAGGTAGACACACGGCAGAAAAGACCTTTGGTATTACCTAGGAATGCCTACGAGGGAATGAGAGGGACTGGGGTAGTGCTGGTGGGGACAGAAGAGGAATTGGAAGCCTCTTCCCTGAGTCTGGTGAGGGAGGCTCCACAGCTGGCTTGCCAGATGAAATAGTCTGCACTCCTTTCTTCGGGTAGGTTCTGTGCTTGAAGCCCACCAAGGAGCTAAAGCTGAAGCCCAGAGGAGACACCTGCAAAGTGGAGGTGACCTTCTCCCCGAAGCGCCGCATGGAGCCGTTCAGCGGGGAAGTGCTGCTGGAGTGCCGCGGGATGGTGCGCTCCCTCTTTGTGGTGCGGGGCTCCTGTCAGGGCAGCCTCGTGAGCTTGGACCAGGACCAGCTCAGCTTCGGAGCCGTGGTGCAGCAGAGCTACACGTGCCGGCGCGTCGTCATGCGGAACGCGGGCGCCGCAGGAGTCAAGTAATGCAGAACCCCGGCCCCTCTGAGGGCTGAGATCTTGGATGAGGGTTGTGTGGAGCTGTAGTGTGCCCAGATAGTTCCTCTCTGCTTCTCCGTCGCGGTGGAGAGTCGTGCAGCCATGGCCGTGCAGTCAGGCCCTAGCAGTTAGCAAGGGGGTACAACCAAAAGCTTATTTAGAGATGGGTGCAGTGGTCCTGCCCAGCCTGAAGCCTTATTGCCAGGTGGCTCAGCATCAGGCCTGAGATGTGGTGGAAAAGCCCACAAGAGACTTACAGCCTCACACTGAGACTTACGCTGCCTTCGCAGCTCCCCGTGGCTAATCCTTCTTTCCTGTCCTTGTGCTTTCCTCGGCAAGGTTTATGTGGGACGTGGAGAGCTTCAAGCCGGACTTTTCCATCAGCCCCACGAAGGGTTACGTCCGCCCAGGGATGGATGTCCCCTTCGTTGTGACCTTCCGCCCCTCGAAGCTGAGCCAGGCTGTCCGGTACGAGGGGCTGCAGTGCTTCATCCAGGGCAGCGAGGCGCTCCGGCTTACGCTGGCAGGATCCTGCGTGGAGGCCCCTGGCACCAAAGAGGTAACGGCAGCAGGGGAAAGATGGGCCCCTGGAGCCCAGCATTTGCACCACATCTCTCCCAGTGTAGGAACTGAAGGACACGTGTGAGCACAGACTCACTCGTGCCGGGGTATCCCAGAGAGAAACTGCTGGGCAGGATTGCCAAGATTCCTGAGCCCTGTCATTGCCTTTCTCCCCTGTTGAAGGTGCTGCTCCTGCAGTGAGCAGCTCGGCTCTGCACTGCAGCACCCATGCCATGGGAACACCCTGCCAGGCTCTTTTGAGACCCTCGCCACAGAGCCACCCCGCTGTACCCCAGCACTGCACCCGCAGCCACACTTCTCCCCCCTGCCAGGCCAGGGGAGGGCATTCAGCAGTAGGAAGGGGCAAGGCATCTGCATCCAGCCCCTGGGAGGAGGCAACTTGGGAGCTGTTGGCTCTCGCTGCCAAAGAGAGCGTGGAGCTCCTCTTCCTCCTGCCCATGAAGGAAGGGGCTGTGTGGCTGCAGATGTTGTCCTTGCCCAGGAGTTTCCTTTCAGGACACCCCGTTCCTTTCACCCAGCGTGTGAAAGGCTTGTTCTGCTCCCTTCTTCAAGAACAACCAGCTTGATCTACTCCAAAAGCTATGGCCAAAGTGTAATTTTTGCATGTGAGAAGGAAAAGCTGCTCCCTGTGCTCCAGGTCCTGGTGTAGAGGCAGCGTGATAAGAGTGGGGAGGGTTGTGGGTACGACCCAGCAGCCTCTGTGCTCCTCTGTTACAGAGCCTGACTTTCACCTGCAATGTGCGTGAGAGACAGAGCCAGACCATCCTCCTGTCCAACCCAAGCAGCGAGGCCTGGACCCTGCAGCCCATCATTGAGGGGAAATACTGGAAAGGGCCTGAATTTATCCATCTGGAGGCCAGGCAAAAAGAAAAGGCCTACCAGGTGACCTACAGACCCCTGACCATGAGCTCTGAGAAGAAGAAGCATCAGGTACGTGAGCTGTGCCAGCGTGCTGACCCTCGTGGCATGACCCTCGTAGCTCACCCTGCTTTGGGCAGGAGGTTGGACGAGATGACCTTCAGAGGTCCTGTCCAAGCTGAAGGTGTCCTGCGATCTCTGTTGGAAGCTGGGTTTTGTGGTGGCTGGGGGCCAGGCAGAGGCAAAGGGCAGATGAGAACTCGGGACTGACCAGCAAACCTGTTGGAGCAGGTAACCTAAAAAGCCAGGCTTTCTGAAGGCCAAGAAATGAAGTTTGTTCTGTGCAGCTCGCGGTCGCTGCTTGTGGCGGCCCAGGGGCCTCAGAGACCGCTGTGCTCAGCGCATGGGCTGCACAGGCTCTCCAAGCCCTGGGCACAGCCACTTCTGCCAGCACCAGCTGGCTGGTGTCCTTCTGCAGCTTGCAGGGAGCAAGAAGGGCAAAGCTGCCCTGCAGTTTCTCAGTGCCCTCCTGGCCATGAGCGGGCAGGTGGGAAAGGAGAGAGATCTCTTGACATCCCCTTCCGTCATGCAGGAGCTTTGGGAGGAGCCCTTCCTGCAAGTCTCAGGCTGGGCGCATGGGGGTGACTGGCCCCTCTGCAATGTTTTCTGTGCCACGCCAGCGACAAGCTCATAAATCAAAGGGGTCAGTTCAGAAGGGCTCTGGGGTGCTGGAGCTGCTGGGTCCTTGTCCCGCTCCAGCTGACCTTACAGTAGGCCAGAAATGAGGTCAGAGATTTCTGGTCTCAGTCTCCAGGGTGCTCAGCAGATCTGTGCCCTTAGGGTTGCACGTGCTCAGCATCTCGCCCAGCATCTCCTCCTGCGTGAGGAGTCTTGCAGCTTTCAGCTGCTGTGGAGGCAGAGGAGATGCCAGAGGCAGGTGTCTGGGATCCACGGGCACCCAGAATGAGTATGGATATAAGCTTTCCGTGGCCCATGGCTGGTGGGCCCCTTTTGTGCCAGCTAACAGGCTGCTCTGTGGGCAGTGCTGTTGGGGCTAAGGCCAGCAGGACTGAGGCAATGGAGCTCATTGGGGACAGCCACCCCCTGCCCACGGCTGTCTCTGCATGAGCACAGGCTGGCAGGGACGTGACCAGGTGAGTGGGGCCAGTAAGGGAGTGTTGGGATGTGCAGAGCAGCTCTGCTGCGGGGCCCGTGTCTCCTTGATTTGCCCAGAGATGATGCCTCTTGTGTCCTGTAGCTGTGCCATGTCCTGTGGGCCATGCACCCACTCACAACCAGCTCTGGGCAGGTGCGACACTGGCTTCTCCTCCTGCGCGGGACAGGGCTGCAGTCACAGCTCTGCCAGCTGGACGTGCTGAAAGCTGCTCCAGTGAGAGCCTGAGACATGGCAGTGTCCCAGGGGTGCTCCAGAGCTGACTTGTCCTATTCGTTGTCTGTAGGGCTCCATCTTCTTCCCCCTGCCGGACGGGACAGGCTTACGCTACCAGCTGGAAGGAACTGCTGAAGCCCCCAGGTGTTCAGGGGCCATTTCCCGGCGGGTTCCATGCAGAAATTCGCACACGGAGCTCATCCCAGTGTCCAACTGGCTGCACAGCCCACAGAGGTGAGTCCAGGCCAGGAAGTCTGGTCCCATCAGCAATCCCTGCAGCAGCACAAGGAAGGAAGCTTCCACTGCCTGGAAGCTCCTTCCTGAAAGCTTTTCCCTCTGCTTGGTCATGTCTGGCCATACCCACGTTCTGCCTGTGCAGAGCCATCCTGGAGGGCTTTCCTCCAAGGGGGATGAGAGCTGGCGCCCTGTGCCTGAGGCCCTGAGGGTGAGAGGGGCTGTATTGTACCCCCACACGATGGGTATCCTATGGGAGTCCATCCTGTTGACCTTCACTGCCTCCTTCTCACCCACAGGTTCCTGGTGGTTATTGACATGCTCAAGCCAGAGAACCTGGAAAGCGGTTCTGTGCTGCAGGGGTCCTCATACATCGACGTGCCAAGCTCTGCGAAGAAGGACTACCAGCTCACCTTCTTCTCCTACAAAGAAGGAGTCTTCAGGGCAAAGGTGAGTGAGGACAGTGCTCTGCAGGGCCCTTCAAGGAGCTGTTGGCTCACCGAGAAGCTACACGCCTGTTTTCATACCTCCACGTGCACGGGTCCTATGAAATACCACACGTGCTTTCTCTGGTCTTGCACTCTTCCTCGGTGGGTGCTCATAGCCATTCCTGGAAGCAGGGCGCTGAGCTTGGTGGCCTCTTTTGGGTCTGTTTTCATGCGTGGAATGAGCAGCCCTTGCCTTTCTGTCTGGTTCAGGTGACCTTCCTCAATGAGGCGACCGGAGAGTACTTGTTCCATATGGTGACTTTCAAGGTGATGGCTTCGGGACCCATTGGCACTGTTAAAATGAGCGCCGCTGTTCGGCAGAGAGTGTCCTCCACCGTCAAGGTGGACAACCCTCTGCCTGTCCCGGTGACGTTTGACATCAACTGCGAAGTGCCCGATGTCAGCGTTCCACAGCACTTTACTGTTCCGGCACAGTCGAAGGTAGGAGTAAAGCTTCCCCCGGCTCCCTCTGCTCTCCCTGCTCCTGGCTGGAGGGGGTGCTCTTGAAGGGTGATGCCTGAAAGGAACCATGTGGGGCTTCTTTCTATGGTGGCAGCTCCCTGCCGATGATCTCGAGAGGGAGCAGTGTGCGAGAACATCCCCAGTGGGAATCATCCTGCGCTGGTGGTGTCTGCCGTGCTGCCCCCTGTAACATGCTGCCACTGGGCCTCACGTGGCAGGTCCTTGTGCCACGTGCCCCTCATTTAGTGTGGTGCTTCCAGCTGCGAGTGGCTGCAGGACAGGCCGCAGGCCACGGGCAGGTTGTCTGCAGCCTGCATTGACAGGAGGTGATGTGTGCCCTGGGGGAGCACAGGGGCTTTTTAGGGTGGGAAGCTTCTGGGATCATGCTGGCGGGCTCTGAGCTGTTGGGATCCGTTCCTAAGTGATCCGTCCCCCAGCAGGAGCAAGGCTGTGCTCCAGAGAGAGGGAGTCAGAGCGGGCAAGGCAGCCCAGCCTTCCAGCACTGCTTGAGCACAGCAGGGACCAACTGCCCCCTTCTCAGGCACACGTGTTCCCTGCCTCTGCCTGACGCAGTGGCTTTTTCCTTCCTTCCTGCCAGGCGGATCTTGTCTTGGAGTATCAGCCCCTGAAAACGGGTGAGAGCACCGGGCACCTGCTGCTCCAGAGCAGCGACTTGGGCTCTCTGTCTTACAACCTGCAGCTGAAAGCCACCTCGAGCAGGCCAGAGAAGCCCGTGTATTTCCGCACCAGGCTGGGCTCCCGTCAGACCATCACCACCAAAATACGGAATTTTGCCCAGCAGAAATTATTGTTAGGACAGTCTACAGGCTCTTTACAAGAGGGAGAGAAAAATGCCTCCGAGAGCTCTTAAAATGCTTTCCTGGCTCTTGCATCTACCTTTTGGTGTATGATTTGCCCTTACGTCTCACATTTGGCTGCGTTGTAAATTCCTACAGACTTTCGCAGCAGCATTCGCAGCATCAGGCAACGGCTCTGTGCAGTTTCTTTTCCAGCATTCCCAGAGCAGAACTGCCATTAATGCTAACGAGGGCTTCACCATTGTAAACCCGGCACATCGAGCTGAGAACAGCAGAACAAAACCCCTCAAAACCACAGTAAGCAGCAAACGCTCATGATTGGGCCACCCACTGATGTTACTATTTAAATTATACGGTACCCAACTCGGTCTGCTGTGAATTCTCGTCCGAGTTTCACCAGCAGAGTCAAATTAGAGGTGTGAAACTGCAAATAGATGTTTTACTGTCTCGGTTAACAGTGAGCCCCAGCGACTTGGAACTCTGAAGGAACAATGGCTGATTTGTGTCTGCCTCAGGCATGGTATTAATGACTGCTGGGAAAGTCAGGTGGAAATAGGGCTTTTCTGCCTCTAGCATGCTAACTAGCTGAAGTCCCTAAAAATCTCCTCAGTTTAAGCCCTGGATTCCTCACCCAACCTAAAATATGATTAGACACCGAGGAATATAATTTAATCATTCATTTTCCTTTGTGATTCGTAGTTAAGCTTCCCCCCTCCTCCATAAATTCACTATTTTACATTCCACAGACTTCAGAAAGAGAGCTAGCGTTGTAAGCTTACATTACTTGAATTCTTTTAGAGCAAGCAGCCCATTTTAGGTCACGGATTGCATTGTTACTGGGTTTTGAACGAGGCTAAATATTCACACGTAGGCTTGCATTACACAGCCTTTGGCCAAAACCAGACTGGGTTGTTAGCGCCTGGACAACCTCAAAACATAAACCCTCTCTGCGATGCTCCAAGTAAAACTGAAATCTCCTTCCTTCATCTCTCTAGCCTGGAAGGTCCTAACAAGGACAAGCAATATTCAAGCAGGTCAGCAATGAATGTCAAGCATCTGAAGCCTTCTGACCTGAATGGCAAAACAAGAGAACATTTCAACAAAATGTTCAGCCAACACAAATAGGGTTTTTTTTTGTTGCAAATATTATTGTAAAAACAGGGCTCAAATTATGCTGCATAATGTAGCAGCTTGAATTTTTTATTTGATCTGTTCACTGCTCCTATTGAGTTTAATTTCCACAGATACCCTACCAAGCTAGCATGCTGGAGAGTTTCCACTGAATCATCAGATTTTAAGTGGAAACAAACTTTGTGAGAAGCAAACTTAGATTTTAAATTGCAAATGATGCCTCTGGACATTGGAGAGCAAGCACTACACTTGACACCAGTGAGAGCAACACAA
>JAUELP010068246.1:5760-18953 GCA_032357275.1 Micropsitta pusio
ATCTCTTGCACACTGATGAAGACGGATTGCCATGGGGGTGGCCTACTGTGCTGGACTCTCTGAAGCCACAGTGATGGTATTTAATCAATTATTGTTACCAGGAGAATGTGGAAAAGTCTCCTGCTAAAGACTGAAAGAAGAGACTCACTGTAGAGGCTGCTTTTCCTACTTTTACCACAGTCCTGCCAGTCTCTGACACAGACAAAGGCAATTTCCCTGCCTTTACCTCTGCCATGGAAAGGTTTTCCTCTGTGGCTGGTTTTCAAATATGCATGAAAAGGCCAAACTGTCAGCCTTGTCTACTCACCTCCCTTCTTCCCTTTACATTTATTCAGTGCCCTGAGGCACTTTGGGTGCCTGCAGCATAACCCACCAGGCACATGGCTCTTTGGATTACACAATCACTAGGACAGCTTTGCCATCTGCTTTATCATGAGTGTATTGTGCTCCCTCTAAACCTATATTTCACAGGTGGAGCTGCTTTTCGGTGTTTCTTTAAACAAGGTTTGCTCTTTTTTTCCCACTCTTTAACTCTTTTTCTTTGATCTTCTTGTCCCTAGACTTTTCTGTCTGTTTTCATGCTTGTCATTACTCTTGCTATCTCCTGTTCCCATCTCTTTAAGTGTCCAAAGAGGAAGCATGGTCTGACCCACTGCACTGCTCCTTCACTAAGAAATTCTTCCCTGTTTAGCTGTGCTAATCCTGGGATTAGCAATGAACTGATACTATTCACCACGTAAGGCAGTTGCAGAGAGGCTGGTATGTACATAGTGTGGGTGTCTTTGGGAAGCTGTGTGCGTCTTCAAAGCTACAACAGAAACTGGATTTCCTGTACAGAGATGTGCACACCCCACAACCTATCTCAAGCACCTCCCACAGCAGACCCTTCTGCCGAGTGTGCACTGTATGGAAGAATGAGGACTATAATTTAGAAACTAAAAAACAGGAATGGGAGAAGTCCCCTAAAACTCACTAGTATCTCACACCTCTGTCATCTTCCTGACCTTCACCACAGTCATTTCAGAGCTGTTAATCTTGAAAGAAAAGTGTGGCTTTTGTATATCAGTCTTTGTCCTTCCCACTTACATTATGTGTCATGAAAGCCATCACTTTGTCTTTCTGTGCCTCAGTTTCTCTGGCAGAAGGATGGAAAGAATATTCATGAGAACTCCTCTATATTACCAGTGAGTGCTTACTAAGCTTAGACCTAATAAAGTGCCGAAAGTCTCAGCATGTCTCCAGAGTTAAATAAAAACAACATTTTCACTCCTCAACCCCATAGCCTTCTCAGTGAGACAGGAACATAACAGTCATTTTGAAAATGTCTATTTTAGTTTAGAAATGCTTAGCACCAAGCAGAAATCAAAGAAAGATAAAACCCTTCTCAGAGTTAACTTTTTTTTTTCCCATTCCTACCATCTTCTAATCAAACCAGCATGAGATATCAAGCAATTACAATGCCATTTGCTCCCTGCTGTACGCAACAATTAGCCTAAGATATTTAATGAAAGGAATTAAATTCTACATATTTTATAGCAAATAGCTTTAATTTTAATTATAAATCCCAAATACATCATCTTCAATAACGAGCAGCCCATCACATCTGCTAGGGGCTGATGAGGATTTGCCTTTTGTATGGTTTGGACTGAAAACGAAACCAGATTCTCACCATATAAGAGCCCTAGTGAAAAGAATGGAAATCAGGGTACAGCAAGGATTAGAGCCCACAAAATCCCTGAAGAATTTCCCAGAAACTGAGGCTGTTACCAGAATGCTCTTCATCTGCAGCTGTGAAAAGCATCCTTACACATCAGATCTGTAAAATCTGCTTGGGGTTTGGGGATATAATTCATTGCTGAGCGTTTGTTCTATCTCCCCATTTGGACTCCATCCACATAGTCAATTACCTCTCCAACTAAAGCTCATTTTCACAGTTTGCGTTATTACAGATACCTGTCCCTGAGCACAAGCCACCCATTGGCATGCAAACAGCAATCCATTAGGAGAAGATGAGGGCTCAGGGCAACTTATTTTCCAAGCCTCCCCCCTCTGCCTAGGTGCAGAATTGTCAGCAGTGATAGGTAAGGATGAGCCCAGAGCCAAATGCTGTCCACCATAACAGTCTTTGAGCTCACCAGCCTCTGTTCATGAACACACAGCAGGGTTTACAAACTGTCCCCAAACTCATGCTGATGATTTTGGATTCCCTGTCCCAGCAAATAAGGAAGTCTCTGATGGGCCTTTCTTTGTGGTCGTTTTGCTTTTGTTTTGAAATCTCTGTATCCAGCTTTATCACTAAGTGCATGCCTGGTAATAATTCCAAACTATCCATGTCCCTTCTGAAGAGAAAAACATACTCTCCTAAGTCACTTACTTACACATTTCTGAATGCTTTACCTGAAAACCATCTGAAAAAAGGGATAAATCCTCCTTCTCCCCAAAACTGTGACTTTTTCTCCTTTGAGCACAGAAACATAATTACTAAAAAAAAAAAAAGAAAAAAAAAGTCCATTATTTTTATGGTAGAAATATAGGCTGTATTTTGCAATGAGTGAAATAATTTAACAAAAATAAGCTGTGTTGGTTGGATCACTGCAAGTAAGTTGATATTTCTGGTTTTATCCCAGTTTGAATATAAGCATCACAGAAACATTTGGATATTATTGCCAGGGGAGATTCCTGAGTTCCCTCCAACTCTCCTGTTCTGTGTTTATTAAATCCCATGGAGCTATACTACAGTGAGAAACACCCAAAGCAAATTCCTCCTGCCTGACAGCTACAAACAGACGAAACCCCCAGGGGGACTCTGCCCTATCCTGCAGCTATCCCTGGTTCTCATTTGCATTGCTGAGCAGTCCTCTGATTCACGATGCCTGTGAAAGGCTGAGTAGTTCTGCTAGTTTCTAAAGACCCTATAATACAGTGGGTGATCCTTCCATGTTCACAGCATTGTAGCTGACCTTCATTTTCATGTTATGATATCTCTTATTCCCACAGGCCTCCTAACTGCTTGCAGGAGATACAATTTATACCTGTCAGTTACTTGCAACCAACCCCAAGAGTCCCACTGTTGCTCAAGCTTGCATTTTCAATTTCATTTGTTGTTCTGGAGCAGCAGAAAATCAGAAATAAAGAATGTGAGTGATGAATTACTGTTTCTGCATATCCCGATACGGCCACCCACTTAATGCCACCAAATCTCCTCTCTGGTTCTGCCTCTCTGGCCATTGGGGCTGCCTGACTACACACAGGTCTCAGAGAGTGCTGTAGTCCTGTAGAAATGCAACGCTAATCCATCACACCTAATCTTCATACCATACATCCACACTCCATCCACACTGATATGTCTCCTCCAGCACCCCAGCATAACTAATAACACCAGCATTTATAACAGCAGTATGATGCCGTGTACCCCATCTCACTCCATAATTCATGCAGGGTGATTTATTTGCTGTGGACACACCTAGAAAATATATTTGCTGCTTCCCTCCCCTCCTACATGCAGTACAACATCGCTGAGGGCTGAGGATGCAGAGCAGAGCTGCCCAAGTTGGGGAAGGGAGCATGGGTTAATCCTCATGGCATGGCTGCAGGCAGGCTCAGCTCTTGGTCAGGAGCCATTAGCTGTTTGGCATCACACTGCAGCAAACAAGCTCTGGTGGGACTTAGCACCTTCTTCCTGCTTTCTGGGCAAATGCTGGACTGCTCTGGAATTTTGAAGTGCAGTGGTTTGGTGGCTGGGATGACAACTTTTCCCCCAGAAAATGTTAAAAGGTAGAAATGATGGGTCAGGAAGAGCTTCAGGAGAATCTCTGGTGAGGAACATTACTCAAAGGAGGTTCACCAGTCTCTGGAATTCTTTCACAATGTGATTCTCTGCCTGTATTTTAACCTCTTCTGCAAAAGAGACTCCACAGCTTCCAGCAGCCTGTTGTAGTGTTTTGCCCTCCCTCTATTTAGGACAGTTCTAATATCCAACATGCATCTTCCTTGGTGTTCATTTCTTTTGGTCATGTAAAGCAGCCACATCAACAACTAGCTACCATTATGTTTATACCAAGTTTATATACATAACATAAAGCATGTATATTTTACATAATGTGAAAGTTAAGACCTATCAATTCCTTCTCTTTTCCAAGCTTTCTTTTGTGTTTGATTTTTTTTCCCCTTCTACTAGTAGGATGAAACCTACAGGTTTCATTGCAACTGGAAACATTACCCAGTTCCTTCTTACAGTGATATCAGTAGAGGACCACAGCAGCAGCATGTTAGATTAGGAGACATAATACAGGAAATGGCCTACAGAGCCAGGTCTTGTCCTACCTTCCCTGGTGTTTCCTTGTTGAGGAAACTACCACAGCATCCATGTGTGAGCCTGGCTCCACAGTCAGAGCATTGGCTGGGATCTCTGCAGACTCAAAGCAGGGAATCCTTCATCTCCTTCATTCCCCCATCTGGGACTATCAGTTTTCACAAGGCAGGATTCTCTCCTCTGCCCTACACTTAGACACACACAGACATATGCAATTTTAAGATCTGGTTCTCAGTCCAATACAGAAAATAATAATTCAGAAATCCTCAACATTTGTTGTTTAAGTGGAATTTTCCTTTTAGAAATAATCCAGTTCACAGGAATTTCCTGGAACAACACATGTACAACATGGCGTCTTTGTTCTGTAATCTGCTCCCCAAATCACTCTGCTTTGACCATTTATACTAGCATTATATACGCACTGAGCAGGGAGCGTTTTAAGATGTGATTGCTTTACCCATTGTCACTTAGAAACATCTATCTTGGGGAGCTGGGATGTTTAGATTTCTAACGATGTAACTAGCAAGATCTAGAAGTTTACTGGCTATCAGGCCTTAGGGTTATGACAGTGATGTATGAAAAATCTATCTCTGATGATTTAAGTTTTTAGCATTTATTCTGCCATTCAACATATATAGGTAGTGACTACGTCAAAGCGAATTTACAGAGGGGTGAAGTGGGTAACAGGAAAGATGCAGTAAAAAGATTCTACATATCTAAAAGAAAAAATACAAAATATTATGTTTGCAAATACTTACTAGAAAGTCTTATTACATGTGTGATCTTGACCATGTTGGAAATGAGCAGGGGGTTTATATTATGCGTTTCATGGTGATGTCTAAGCAAAATATGAATATGTTTATGGCATATTATTTTCCCAGATGCTACTGTACTGCCTCCTGAATAATTTCTTTTCAATAAAGCAGATTAAAAAAGATGGATTTTTTAAGCACTAGTTTTTTTAAACACACAATTTTATATCTTATTATAAATAAAAGAAAACAAAGAAAACAAAACAAGATTATTTATTTATTTATTTAAACAGTTTGACAGGCTTCTCCTGCCAGAAAGCTTTATTGATATGTGTTTTTAAGCCATCCTCTGTTTTGTCTGATTATACTATAAATTCTTTGAGAAAAAGATTGTCTCTCAGTGTGGGAACTCACACAGGCAGGGACTCCTTGGGTGTCTGTGCACTGCCCAGGGCAATAATACAATTCTCAGATAGAGGCCCCCTTGTACTAAACATAGCAGTCATGGGGTGAAATATACTTTTGCTTCATGGACTTAGTGCCAACCATTTAAAAATTGCTTGCTTTTGATTTGGAAGATAAACACTGAATGATAGAACAGAACAGGTAGCTCCAAATAGTTGCTCTGTACCTATTGACCTTGGCAGGGTGGTAGTGAAAAATTGGCCATGTCTTCATTGAGGTGACTAGAAACCCACCTGAGAGATCTGACCACTGAGTAACCGAGAATGGAATAGTACTTGGCACCTGGGTCTGGGGAGGTGCAACCTGTGTCCTGCTGGAAGTTTACCCAAATTAAAGCATTGTAGACAACTGGTTTAACAAATGAGTGAACAGCAGCAAATAAAGTTTATTACAGGTGTTTCTGACAATGTATATACAGTGCAGCTCTGTGTTTCTAGTATTTCATGGCAGTATATTGGGAGGATAGAAAATATTCTTATTGCCTGCTCCAGTTTCACAAAAACATTTGCTAAAATATTCATACAACCAGAATAAGGTCCTTGAATTCAGTGTGTTTCAGTTTGTGCCCTTATTTTGACCTGACTTTTGAAGTTTCCCTGGGTTTCTGAATACCTACAAAGAGAGACTATGCACCTTTTCTCTCTCCTTCTGTACAACATGGCAGTGTCAACCGACTGGTACAACCCTGCAAAGTGGGCAGTTGCTGTAGGCTCATGACTACATGTAACTATTGTCTAGGAAGAGTGTCTATATATCTTTTTTTACAGCCTTGATAAATGTGGCCTGCTTAATTTGGCTAAGATAAATGAGCCAATAATTTCTGGACAAGACACCAGACAGGCAGACTGTTTTGATTTACAAGGTTATGTTAATAATACCAGTGGCATGTTTTGTTCTTCAGATTGTATGTATCTCTTGTTTCTGGGATATTGTCAATGCAAGGCTGTGAATTCACCTGCTATTGCTGAGTTGTGAGCAGGGAAGTAATGTAGGGCTGGAAGGAAAAACCAGTGACAGAGCAGTTACCTGAGCTGTACTGCAGGTGTTACTTTTGTCATATGATGTAGGTGCTGTGTAACCCTGCAATTGATACGATCAGAAAATTACAGGGACTTAGCTCTGTCTCCAATCTGGTTAACATTCAAATACCCAGTGTTTCAGCAGTGCAACATTTCTCCACTTCTTCTGAGTGTTGTTTCATTCTCTTTTCTAATGGGAAGTTCATGTTGGTGTGGGAATTGCTGGATTCTGGATGAATCTTGCCCATCAGAGATTAAGTTCCCCATGAATTTTCCACACTGTGCTAAACACCAGGTGACTCCCCAGGGGCTTGTGACTCTTCAAAGGATGCTGTGTGTGGCACACCCACGAGAGCACATGAGGACTGATCTTAAGTCAGTATCTAGAACTCTGAGAAACTGTGCACATAAACTAGCTAGCTATGTCAGGTGCCAAAGTAGAATGACACTAGCATCTATCCTCTTCTGCAAATGGGAATTTGGTTCCTGAGCCCCCAGAGAGGTGTTTTTGTAACCCAAATACTAATCATTACCTGGCTTCTTTCCTTCAGTGCTTGGAGATCTCCCATAAAGCTCATCAGTCAATGCTATTGTAAGTCAATAAAACATTAAGTAAATCAATATTGGGTCAGAAAAGACATAGTAAAAATGTATGTAATGAGGAGTACAACCAGATACCAATACTGACAAATCTTGGAAAAAGATCCCAGCTAGAAGAATTTCAAGAGAAAAAAAAAAAATAAAATGCAAGCATAATTACTTCACTGACTTATAATTTTTATTCCTTGAACTTTTATGTCATATGCCAGTTATAAACCTTTAACTTTGAACTTGTGCCATAAAACTACATTTCGAAGGTGGTGGGAGGGAATAACATCAGAAAACAGGCAGTGAGCATGACTCTCCTCCTACTCTTTTCTCCCTGTTTGTGGTGTCCATAAAATTGCTACACAAGCACTGGTAGGAATTTAGAGACAAAAGTACAGGAAGAGAACTAAAATTCCTGAAAGCCAGAGGCACATTTGATTTCATGCAAAGTCACTGCACCAGTTCATAATTCACAGGGAAAAATACAGACTGAGTTTTATTTTGTTGTTCTCTCTGTAGCTGCACTTTGCAGGGTTTTTTAAGCTACAGTCTTCTTTCCTTTCATCTCTCCAAAATGTCTTCATTGTTTCTATCTCTGTATCATTGGTGTGCAATGGGTATTAGGGCCATTTATTGGCAACATCAACCTTTCACTTCTTAAGTAAAGCTAACTGCGAACAGAAGACTGTGAATCTTGTTTTGGTCACAAAAAGCTGAAGTTGAAGAGGGTGCTGAGCAATAAAGAGACTCTTGCAACCTGGCATTTTCAGCTTTCTGCTCACCTTGCTTGTCTCCAGTGGCTGGAAGAAGAGGATATTGTTTACAATGCTGCCTTTGACATGGTAAGTGTGGAATTATTTTGAAAAAAAGTTATTAGTTCATCCAAATGGCTTCTCCTAGCATGGGATTACACACTTCTACCACTCTGCCTAGGAATGGCAGCTTGTGCCAGATATTTACCTTGCCTCTGGCTTTAGCTGAGGTTCAGAGGAAGAATATGATGATATCCCCATCAATGCTCCATGACCTGGTGTATGGAGCATTTCCATCTTTGCATTTCTAAAGGAATTGCACATAGGCTGAGTTGGCAGAGCTTAAGGCTGGAAGGGACTGTCAAAATCTGTTGCATTATCTCCTGCCTCACCCCAGTTTATTTTCTGTCAGATATCATACAGACTCAGGGATTTACCCACAGCTCTTCAGCAGTGGGTTACTGCAATAATATGTTGTCTATATATGGCACTGACCTCTCAGTCTGTTTCAGGTGGATTCCTCCACACTGAACACTGGTGATGTTGGTTGCTCTGGTACTGTGATACCATCTTCCTAGTGTCCATGAAATTATATATGTTTTAAGAATTGTTAAGCCTATAAGCCTGTTGCTACCTCTATAGAGATCCGTCAACACAGATTAGACATCCTTTGGTGCTACTCATATTGGCCCACCTCCTTCTTACTTTGCTACAATCACCGCTTTCCCTTGTCTGAACGGAAATTACCAGGTGGGCATGCCAGCCTGACATTTTCTGGCTCCCTGGCTTTCATGGTTCAGAAAATCGAAGCAGTCGCCCAGGTCAGACAGAAAGGAAATTCTTTCAGGAATTGCTATTTGTTAACAGAAGTAATTGGAGCAAATGCCAAAGCAACCTACCTGTCATCTGAAGTGGCAGAGGAGATGTCCTGGACAAGAGCATTGACTGAGAAAGGCAGAGCCATTCTGCCCCAGCACCTCACTGCAAGCACAGGGGTATAGAGAAAGAAGAACATATTTACTGTCATGCTGAGCTTTAATCATCATGATATGGAGGAGGTGATGTTTCCATTACAGCAGTTCTTTAATTTATTCAACTCCACTGGGTAGATCTTTAATTAATTTAATTTTGGTCTGAAGCAAAACAATCAGAAGATTCTTACTAGAATTATCTCCAAACAGCTAGACTTAACTCTTTAGCTTGCTAAACTTAGCTCCCAGTACTGGCAGTGTGGAATTCAAGCCTTGTGGCTGGAATTGCAGACTGTTCATTCTCTTTATTCTTTTCTTTTTTTTTTTTTTTTGCCTGAATTCTCATCTTCAGGCTAATGACTGTAGATATCCACCATTATTTTATAGTAGGATATTAATTCTCAACCTTTAGTACTAAATCAAATGTATGGTACACACCAGGATTTTTCTCTTTCACATCCTAAAATATAATCCATAGCTTAAATCCAGACAAAGTCTCTGCCACCATACAGTCAAACACTTGATCACAGGCTCAGCTGAGAACCCCACTGAAATAGGGTATATTGTGAATCCTGTTCTGCTCCCAGCCATCACAACAGAGATGGACCCGATTCTGGCAAAAGTACCTGTTGTTACTGTGATAGACAGGCCCTAACCTCCCACCAAATAAATTTGATCACATTCAAGGGTTAAAATTCTCTGTGGTCTTCCAGAGTCAGAAGTGTTATGAGCATGTATGGGATCAACGCTGACATATTTTCACTTTTGCAGACACGAGTGACAGTAGCTCAGTGACAGTGAAGGACAGTGAATGAGACTGGGATGGTGGAACCACTAATGCCATGGCAGGAGCAGTCTGGCAAAGAGGCCTGCTCACTTCAGTTTGTCAAACTCAGTCTGTCAAAGCAGTTGCTTGTCCCAGCCCTAAAACTGAGTAAAGCAATCAAGACTGTGATACCCATGTTCCTCCATGAAAACATGGCAGTGGACAAAAGTCTGTCCCTCCTTCCCTCCCTTCCTCCCTTCCCATCTCCCTTCCTCTTTCTCCCACTTCTCTCCCTCTCTGCCCTCTCTCTCCCTCTTCTTACTCAGGTATGTAACAAAGATAGTGCATCTTAAGCTCCTGTGCCTGAGCCCTCATCAGGGTGAAAGAAGAGATGAAAGAAGAGAGACAGAGTGCTGCAGATGGATGACTTTGGTACCATCCCAGGATGGGATCCAGGGTCCATGCAGACAGTGAGTGTTTGCATAAACACAAGCCTGACTTGTCCCAGGTTCCCCTCTGACCTCTGATGCAAAGCACAATGGCAGAAGGTTTTTACAACATGGTCTCAGGAGCCAGCACTCAGGGCTGAGGTGTTTCTTAGTGGAGAAACAGTGAAGAGGTTATCCATCCATGAATTTTTCCAGTCAGAGTCTGTAGCTCTGTAAACTTTCAGCATCCACAACATATTACAAAACAGAGTTGCTCAGCTTAAATGCCCACTGGCAATTAAGTACTTCTTTTGGTTTTCATTCAAAGCTGTCAATTGCACCACTCTTCCCCAACCACCCAGCTGGAAGAAGCAGAGAGTAGTTGCTCCCTATTTGCCCTGTGTATGCCATTCCTCATTTTCTAATTTCTACCTAGACCAAATATTCCCATATTGAAGCATCCTAGTCTGTGTGCCCATTCCTTCTGTTGGAACAACCACACATCTGGGTATCTGTGCTGCCTTTTTCCAGCCCTTCTTTCTCATCTTAGAGATGAGCAAAGCCATCCTGCTCACGGTACTCAGCATGTAGCTGCACAATGTTTCATTCTGTTTTCATCCTAATAATTTCTAACTGTTAATTTGCTTATTTGACTCTGACGATTTTACTCTAACATTTACAGAGAACTTATCTGTTAGGGGAAGAGGTGCAACAAAGCACCTTGGCATTGCTATCAAGAATAGGAGCACTGGCACTGATAGGGGGCAGGCATAAAATTATTCTAAATGTATTAGAATGTAGTTAGCAAAGAAGTCATCAGGCAGAGTAACAGACAGACCAGGGCTTGACTGGAATATGGGATCAAGATACAACAAGAAATTGGTAGGGAGCTGCAAACCTATCAGAAAAAAAAAAGGAAAGAATCCTTCAAAGCCAAGAACAAAGTAGCCTCTGTCAGGAGCACAGCGATGGCTAATTGAGGTGTCTCTTCACTCTTCTCTTTGGCTACAGGAGCACCTGCTATCACTTAAAGGCAGCTCTCACTGTCACTTTCGCCTTTGGTTCATGTGCACTTGTTCATCTTTTGAGCTTTAATCTTTTGCTATTGATTTCCACCCTGTTAGCTGAAATGCTGTCCTGCTCTTTCAGAAAGACAATCACCCAGGCCACACTATTGCAAATAATATGTACTTTGGAAAACAATGATTGAATTCCCATATTATCTGCTGAAGCAAAAAAACTGCATCCTGCCAAAGAGAAAATGGTCTGCAGAGATAAGAACATAGAAATTCATCAAACTGGCTTCAGGGGTTTTGTGTGTGTTGTCTCTTTTTTTATTTTTTTTTAATTTGCACCACCCTAGGGAGATGCTGAGATTAAAATGTATTATCCTTAGATACGGGGCCAGCCAACTCAGTGAGTCCTGTTACTCAGAATTCAAACTATAATTCACCCTCTGGAAATTACAGATCCACCCTGAGATAAATTTCAGCTAGAGTGAAAAAAAGCCAGCTACAGTTTTACATGCATATTTAGGTTGTATCCATGTATATACAAATTTTCTGATAAACTGCCATAAATCTGCTCCCATATGTTTCAATGATCCCAAAGAGAACTGTGTGAACATAAGGGGTTTTAGTCTTCCCTCAAAATGTCACATGAAAAATAAAATGTATCCATGCCTTATCGGGGTGATATGTAGAACTTTTAAGGCCATTGATTCATCTTATTATTATTATTTTACTTCAACATGGCACATTTGATAGCAGAATCTACTATTGAATATGAGTGCCTCAGATTAGATACCTAAACTCATAGCTGAAGGTACTTCAGTAAAATTAGGCCCAGCTTTTCGTGTGAGTGCTCCCTTTTTTAGGTATGTCTGTACTATCAGAGTAGAGCTCTCCAGATTTTCGTATGGGATGCATGGTGCTCCACTGTTCGGCACACCAGCTGGTTTCCCTGATGAGGCTACCCCAGCATAACCTTGGATGTTTCTGTTGAAGATAATAGAAACAGCTTGAATGAGCAGATCAATCTCCAGTGAGGAAGAAGAGCCATCCAAAGAGGCACATACCTAACACAGCACTAGAAGCAGTAGAAGGGAATTAAGTAAGGGAGATCAGCCTCTTCCATGAGCCCCTTGTTCACCAAACAGGTAGATTTTGCAATCTACCTGTTACACGGTGCACTCTGAAGTCACCTTCCCCAGGAAATCAGAGTCTGGGTGGGTATTTCATTATGGTCGGGGACAGACAACCATCACTGCATATTGCTCTTCTGAATTTCATTTGAAGAATTGAGAGGAAAGAAGGATATCCAGCTCAGGCGCTGGTGGCCTCTCTCTCTCATGTGTCCTCTCTGAGACAATTTTCCTCAGTCACAGGTCACCAGACTCTTCTGCTATTTGATCTTGCTTGTCTTTATCACAAACAGCTCCTGGTTTGGTAGTATTTCCCTCTTCCTCATCTAATTTCCTGGCTTTCTTTTTGTAATTATGTAGTAGTAATGGCTCTTAAACCTTTCCACAAGGGTATTACAGCCATTACAACAGTAATTCCATTTTAGTATCAATTCACTTATAACAAAAAGAGATATTAAATTGGAGGTGATGTTACAATAAATATCATATTATTATAAAAACAATATAGCATGAATACCAGTATTATAACAGAAATATTTTAATAAAAGCACTAAATAAACCCAAGAAAAGAAAACTAGGAATGAAACAGAGACAATAAGTTTTTTACTGCCACACTGATTTTGCTTTGTTTTAATGTATTGGTAGAATATCTCATTGCAACAGCTCCATAATTTTATCATAAATGTAAACCATAAAGCATGCTTCTGGCAGGAAGGATAATTATTTCATTTCCTTTCCAACAGCGGGAAAGGGCACGTGCAGTACCTGGAAACAGCAGAGACAATTATGGACTGGATGGAAATCCTTTACTGCTTTGCAGGAGGATGTATTTCCTGCATTTCCTTTGCTGGAGGAGCCAGAGGAAGAGCTGCTTCACAAGGACCTGGCTGGGAGAGTGAGTGGCATGAAGGAAAGTGATGGCAGCACTGCCAGGAGTCCCCACAGTGCACAATATACAACAGGTATTAAAAAAATTAATAATCTGAGTTAAAAGATC
>JAUELP010068246.1:27695-38190 GCA_032357275.1 Micropsitta pusio
TGACTATTCCTCTCTGAAGTATTATGGCAACATTTCTTCTCTTAATGCCTGAGTGATTTTGTTGAAGTAGTTGACTATTGTCTTGCACATTAATATGAGGCTTGAGGGGTAAAAGAAATGTTAAAAAAAAGAAATCAATTTCTCATTCAGAACCCAAAAGCATTCAGCAGCAATCTTATCTACTCTCTGGGGACTCTACAATATGCTGAGAAAAAAACATTTTGTGGGAGTCTCTGGTTTAAATACAGGCAGCACTTCACTGGGTTTTTGAGATCTTACAAAGAACAAAACAGATTATAAATAGGAACAGAAAAGTTTTGGATGATTATTCCAGGACTATCGCTAATCAATTCCACACACATAAGATATAAGCAGCACACCAAGTTGGTGCATGTATATAGTATAACCCTAATTAACTGTATGTGTGAATTTTAGATTACTGAAAAATTATGTGTTGTTAATTCAATAAATCTTCATTAATGTTGCAGGTAGCAGCAACCACAGCAGGAACCATTACAAATTGACCCTTTTCAAATCCTCATAATCCTACACTGGAGACCCTAATTGGGCTCATTAAAAGTAAACACTGATTGACAGGACCACTGGGATTCTTAAAAGGCCACGCACTTGAAAAGTAGCCAGTTGTTTGTTGCTTCTGATGTGGTGCACAAAACCAGCAGGAAAAGACGACAGCAAGTAGTGCATAAGGTAGCCAGGAAGGGTGTGGAGTTACATTTGTAGGTAAAAGGCCTTAAATACGGAACATGTACACATTCAGGTCACATTCACTTCCATGTGGATGGTGGGGAATGTACACTGAAAATAAAGATGGAGATAAGGAAATTAAGGACCTTTGAACAGTGATTTATTCTTATTAAGACTGAAGCTGTTTCTCCACTGTTCTGTTTTGTAAGTCATTAGCAACTGTGCAAAATGAGCATAGGGAAACATGGGTAGATCAATAATGTATTACATAGGCATCAGTAATTACATAGCAGTGGGATTTGGGCCTTGGGACTTTACAATTATTTGGTTTAGACATCATTTGGGAAATCATGTTTTGGTCAAACACTACAGATTTTGCCCAGTGTGACCCAGTGCTATGGAGGGAATCAAATAATATGGTTCTTTCTGAGCTTAAAAATAAATCTATCAATCTCTATATCTCCGTTTTGACTCCAAGCCAAAAGAATTTTTATTGTCTTATTCCATAGTTTGAACATCACCTGGCTGGAAAATTCGTGTCATTGTGAATTCTCAAACATTGCCCTGGACATCTAATTCAATGCACACTTTTCAGTGTGCAATTTGTCTGCTTTAATGTCAGTCTCCATTATTTTTTTCCATAGAAAATGTAAACTTCTTTAATCTTTCTGTCTTCCAGAACTGCACAGATGTGCACTTTAATAACATCTAAAAACCCTACTGCATATCAGGGGAGTTCTGGTATCAGTCTAATAAGTGTTCCAAATATGTAAAAAATGGATGATAGTGTGACCTAGTGAAGATTTCTCAGTACAACATCAGGTTAAGTTGAATTATCTTGCAGTTGCCATGATCAGTGAGAGCACACATGAATGTTTATGCTGGACCTGCAGTCACTTGCTCAGCTGCCAGTGTTGCATAGCTTGTCTGAGCCCTTTGTTTCATCTATTGCCTTTATTCCTCCTGCTGCAAAAATCTCTTGGTTGTCTAGGAGCCACAGGATGTTGTCACAGTTTGCCCCCTCCCTGTTTCCTCTGGTTTCTCACAGAAGCATGAAGCCCAGATGCAGAGACACTCCCATGTGGCGATAAAGCAGCTCTGCCTTCTCCAGGACAGAGGGCAAACACTTCTGAACAGGCTAGGCTGGAAGCCTCGGGGGCATTTTATGTTTTATTGCATCTTGACTGTGGTAAAGAAGTGGAAGTGTCAGAAATTATTAGTGTGTCACTAGTTAAAATGATTGTGGCATGAAGGGACTGAGGCTGCCAAAACCAAACTAACAAGAAAGTGTCCCTGAAGACACTTCTAGTGCATTGCTTTGACAGATGTGCAACTCCTCATTAACTGTAGGTAGCAGGGAAGAGCAGGCTCCTCTGCAATAACCTCCCTGGCCTGGGACCATGAGCAGATTTGGGACGGACTGATCAAACACTGTATTCAAAACCATCTGTCTTGGACAGATCAGAGATATTTTTGGCAGTCTGCCACTGCACCACTGCAAGCAGAAAGGATGGGGCTGAGCATGCAAATAACACATCTTTTGCAATGTTAGACCTTAGCAGGACTCAGGCAAAGTGGATTCCAGTGATCCTGTGGCCCTCAGCATGAGAATCCAGACTTCTACTGCCAGAAGGTCTGCATCCTCACTGGAAAAAATCTGGATACTCACAGATTGCAAGCTCAGACAGTTTTGCCAGGAGCTAACACAGACCCACCAGAGACATCTGTCAGAGGCCAGTATTCCTTGGCTCCCTCTGCTGACAGTGGAGAAGAAGGGATTTTTTCGGTAGACAGTTCAATTCACCTTCTGAATTCAACCCTTTCCTCTTGCATGGGGAGCACCAGGAGAAGAAATTTCCACCTTGAGCGTGCAGAAGTGCTCCTCCATTCCTGCTTTCTCCCAGGGATCACTGCTTTCCCAGGGATCCTGTTCCCAGCCATCATATGCTTTGCCTTACTTCTTTTTACCACTTAGTCTAAGAACTTTGGGACTGTGAGCTGTGTTTGACAAGGGCACATCTGTATTTCTGCTGTCCATCCTTGTGCTGTTTTCCATACCTTTGGTTTCTTTGTTTCTTATGCCCATGCTAAATGGAAAGTGCCTTAGCTGACTGCTCCAGCAGATTGAAATCCTCCCCACTAGCCATCAGAGGTCAGTTAGTCATCCTATTCAAGTTCACATTTTAGCTGTGTATTTAAAAGTCAGTTTTCCTCCTAGTCTTTTTTGAGGTCATATTTATTCTAGTTTGGATTAGAAAAATAAATTTTGCATAAGCCACTTGAAGAATATGTTAGTATTATCCTCTAACAGACAATGCCTTCTTTAACTACAAAAAGGAAATCTAGCTTTTCCATTAACTTTTTCAGTTGTGCCATTATTCTGCTTTGTGATCATGCTCAAGTTAATGTTTAGATAAGTTGGTCCGAATTAGCACCTTTCATTGCATTTAACAGAGATACTTTCATTTGTAGCTAAGGCCAGTTGAGGATCTACTGATTTGCTTCTCAGAAGTCCATCTCTTACTTTAAACATAAGAACTACTCCTCATTTTCCATATAGCTCTTTGTTAGAAGAAAGGCCACCATATAAACATAGCCCCTCATTATAGTCTGTGTGGTACAACAGATGGTATTTGCAAAGTTAAGGGGACAATATAACCACCAAATGCTTAGGACAAGGCACAATCAATACATGAGAAATGCATACAGTTTAGCTCCAAATTTAGTGGTGAGAAAAATCTGTTGCATATCAGAGATAAAAAGAAATCACAAAAATAATGGCACAAATTGCATGATACTGGACTTTTAAATATTCTTACCATATCAGTAGCCCAAAGTAAATAATATTAAAAGTTGACTATATGTGTCTTTCTGTATATGAAAAGCATATGGTTTAAAGGAAACCATAGTCATTTACAGTTATTAAGTTTACTCAAATAAAGAAAACAGATCCAGTGGAGTCTTCAGAGCAAATTT
Organism: Micropsitta pusio; assembly: GCA_032357275.1. Lineage (NCBI taxonomy): Eukaryota > Metazoa > Chordata > Aves > Psittaciformes > Psittacidae > Micropsitta > Micropsitta pusio. Next base: position 31,377 of record JAUELP010068246.1, read on the forward strand.
CTCTAAGAATAAAGAGGGTCATAAATGGTTCAGTAATTCCCAAGGGGCTGGTTGGAGCTGGTTGTGCTATTTAAGCAGTGTGTCTCGTAGGTTACTAATATGAGCAACAGTCTGCCTGCTGCATTTTAAATTACCAGCCACTGCCAGCCCATTGTTTTATGTGATTTCCCCTATGAACAGATATATTTATTCATGAATATCTGGCTGTTCAGTGAGTCTCCCTCTGCTTTGTGGAACAAACTAAACAGTATATTTCTTTAGTCAATTGCACCATATGTGTCCTGTACATGCTTCTGTGAGCTTCATTCAGACATGCCAGCAGTGGGTCACTATCAAACCATGAAGTCTGAAAGAGGGTCAAAAAAAAGTTGCTCACCAGACCTCTGTCAAGTGTAGAAATGCTACAGGGGTGTTTGAAGAAGGAAGAGGGACAGCATTCCATTGTGAGACATGCTCCTCTCCAGACTGATGGCTCTGGTTAAAAATTGTTGCAGGGGCATGGCTTGGTTTGCCATAGGCTAGTGTCACAGTGATGGCACCAGTACAGTCTAAAGCCAACTGTATGCTGTAAAATGGTGTTATCTGAGGCAATTTCCTGCACTACAGGACTTGTTGACTTCATGAAAAAAAAAAAAAAAAAAAGACCTTCAGCAAATGAACATTCTCAGTGAAGGAACAGATGTGCTGCAGAGGTGACCTGGTGGCTCATCACAAACACCACCATATCTGAGCATATTTAAGCCAGCAACAAGTGACCTGCATGGTGTTAGTGTTGTAGGCAGCAGTGCTGTCAATGAAGTAGGGACTCTGGGGTAGGGGATTTAACCACGGTCAATCTCTGTGCAAGGGCAATGAACACCATATTAAAACCAAGGACCAGGAGCAATGCCAGGGTGTCAAAGAGAGAGGCCACGTCTCCATTACATAACCCACCAGGCAAGGGGATAAAGGCAAGAAGGAAAATCCATCCCTCTTTTAGTATCAAGTGTTATAACTATTGGGAGGACTGGAAGGTGACAAAGGAATCATGGAAGTGACAGGATGCTGCCAGTTGATGTTTGCAATCACCATCCTCAGGCATGAGATCATAGCAGGAGAAGTTCAGATGAATAACCTCACAGCCTGCGCTGAAAAAAAAACCAGGGATATCACAGGGCAAGTAAGACTAAGGATTAAATCTTATTTTTATTCTCTTTCACGTGCATCCTGCATTTGAACAACAGTTGAAAGCTTTGTAAGATGAAGTCTTCAGCATACAGTGAATTTCTGAATTCACTTTATGCTGAGAATACTGTGCTGAACAGAGTTATTACCCCTGGTGCCTGCAGCAAAAGAGCCCCTTGGGATGTTTGACAGGATACAATGTCTGACTTGATGATGAAAACAAAAGAAGTCCTCTCCATGGCAGATTTAGTCTCTTGAATTTACTGATAATGCACTCTCCTCCTATATATCAAAATTCCACTTCACCTACTCAGATGTCTGTTCTGTACACTGCTGACATACATGGAAATGCAAACCTCCCATAAAAGTAGAAGAAAATGTGAGTGATGTTCTGATAAACAAAGAGAGACTTCAAAAGAGGGGAAAAGCCTTGGTTTGTGTTTAAAATGAAGTCTCTGAACATGCAGTTACAAAGAGAAAGAGATCTGTACAGAGGTGCCAATGCAAGGCGCACGCAGCTCACCTGGATAGTTCTGCAGCAAGACTTAAATACAGCTATTAGTTTGCACTTTGGTAAATCCTCCTTGCCCTTTGCCTTGAAGCTCAACAAACTTACCACAATGAACTTGCATTCAGTGAAAAGTCTCACTGAACAGATCTTCCACTAGCATGCCTCCCAGCAATACATCTTAAAATGGCATTCTGGCCTTCAGGAAAATAATATTTCTCTGCTTGAGCATAGGGTTAGTGTGATCCAACTGACTGAGTGGAGGCATCTGCTCCAGAGCTAGTTCTTCATGCTATGTGGAGAGGAACAGTCACCTACAGGGATAGGACTCTTCTGCTACTGATGTAGATATTTAAATTATGGCGGATTAATTGTCCCTCAAAGCACATGTTTGTCTCCCTTGGTTGTAGTGGGAGCATGGAGTGAGGTACTGAGGGGGGGTATCTGCAGGACAGCAAATATCAGAGAAGCTGAATCCTGACTTTTCAGTTAGTGAGAGAAACTTTTCTGGGGTAGAGGAAATCTTACACAGAGTGAAAGTGCTCATGCTTTTACTCCATCTGGATGAACATGGATTTGCTGTTGATTATTTCCAGGTGGCTGACGTAAAGAGGAGATGAAATGAAGCTGAACCTTTTGCAGTTTTTCCAGTTTAGGCTGGTGAGCATGGGAAGGAGCAGGAGAGGGAGGAAGCCGATGCTGCATTTGCAGCATGATAGCCCATGTGTGATAAGGATAGTGGGGAATAAGACACAAGTCCTGGTCCATGCCCAGTTCCCTATGTGGCAGAGCACTTGAGCCCCACAGCCTACAGTTCCCAAGGCAGCTGAATCTGATGTGCACCCAGCACCACAGGCACCAGCTCCTTATGCCAGCCTGGTCCCACTCAGAAGGGGACCCAGCCTCAGTGTCTTCTCAACCACATAAAACGCAGGTATCTGAGCTATGGTAGCCACCCTGGCTCCCTGGAGAATGCCTGTCAGGGAGCTATTTGTTCATCTGTTTTGTAACTCTTAGGATAGGATTACTGCTTTCTGCGACTGCCTACAGCTTTCCTGGCTTATTCATTCCATTTACTAAGGAGGATAAATTCCTCTAAATGAAATTCAGCAAAACACTGAGAGCACTTTAAGTGAACCTAGCTGTTCAAAGCAGATAGAGGGCAAATTTAGCCCATCAGCCTACAGCATGGCAGTTCTTGCTTGTCAGGTAACCCCTTTGTGTTCCTCCATCTCATCCCAGCCCTTACAGGGCCTCAGGGAGCTGACAGGGCTCCACAGTGCTCAATGAGGGGATTCTGGAGCTGGAAGCCCAGGCAAACAACATGAATTGAACGAAACCAGGCTGTGTTAATTTATCCTGGGTCCTCGGCTCTCCCTAAATCAGCAGTCTGTTACAGTCAGCCACAGCCTGCCTGCTTGTTCATGTATATCAAATCCAAACAAAACGTTGACAGAAGAGCCAAGTTTCATGCACTACACTAATTCAAGACATAACCTGGGTGAAGGGATGTCAAATTAAAGTATCTCCTTTCTGTAGCTCCACATTTCACCTGGATCTCCCATTCAAGAGGCAAATGGGAGCACAGCCCGCCTCAATAACACAAGACAAATATATGGGGGCCAGAGCGATATGTGGACCCAGGCTGCAGGCCAGACACAGCCAAAATACAAACCCCTCATCCTCTCCATGCACTTGCTTTGCATGGGCAAAGAGCTAACGTGTGTGACAGATGTGAGCTGCAAAGGCAAGGCAGTGCTGTGGTGAGGGTCAGTGCTATTTTGATGACTGCATGATGCTCTAATTATAGTGTTCGGAAGGCTGGAAGCTGCCAGATTTGATACAGGAATAATGTGACATAGGACCTGCAAAATAAAGACTTGTTTTGTTCTTGGTTACTTAACTCAAGGACAAATCCTCTGAGGAAGGAAAAGCAACAAGGTTATAACTGACTCCCAGAAATTCTGAACACATATATAATTAGACACAATAAAAATCAAGGTATCCTTGTGTTTATTTCACTGGCTCCATCTCCTGTGCTTTTGGCACTGTGGCTCTTCAGCTGAGCTTCAGACAGCTGACTGAGCTGTTAAATATTCTTCACCAGGATAAACAGCTGAGGAAGCCCCATAGCTCATTCAAGTACAGTGCCTCTGGTGGGTGTTGCTCTTTGAGGGTGTTCAGGCAAGTATATGGCTTTATATATATATTGCAATACTCCTCTCTGCTATCTGCACCATAAACTTGTCTGCCTTGTTGCAAAACTTTTACAGGGTTGTTCTACAGTGTTAAAGGATATATATCATATTACAGAATCATATCATAGAATGGTTTTGGTTGAAAGGGACCTTGATGATCACCTAGCTCCAACACCCCTGCCATGGGCAGGGAAACCTTCCACTATACCAAGTTGTTCAAAGCCCCATCCAACCTGGCCTTGAACATTGTCAGGGATGGGAGTGTTCACATCCACAGTCACATCTTCTCTTGGGCAACAAAGAACTTCTTCCTAATATCTAATCTGAATCTACCCTCTTTCGGTGTAAAGCCATTCCCTATCACTACATGCTCTTGCAAAAGGCCCCTCTCCAAGTTTCTGGTAGGTCCCCTTAAGTACTGGAAGATTGCCATAAGGTCTCCCCAGAGCCTTCTCTTCTTCTGGCTGGACAACCCTGAATCTCTCAGTCTGTCTTTGTAGGAGAGGTACTCCAGCCCTCTGAACATCTTTGTGGTCTCCTCTGGACTTGCTACAACAAGTCCATGACCCTCTCCTGTTTAGGGTCCCAGAGCTGGATGCTGTACTGCAGGGAGGGTTCTCATGAGAACAGAGCAGAGGGGCAGGATCACCTCCTTCACTTGCTAGTTCACGCTTCTTTTGATGCAGCTCAGGACATGGCTGGCTTTCTGGGCAGTGAGTTCACACTGCTGGGTCATGTTGAGTCATGTTGAACTGCTCATAGACCAGCATCCCCACGTTCTTCTCAGGACTGCTCTCAGTCAAGTCTCCACCCAGCCTGTGTTTGTGCTTGGGATTGCCCCAGCCCAGGTGCAGGACTTTGCACTTTGCCTTGTTGAGTTTCACAAGGTTCACACAGGCCCAGCTCTCAAGCCTGTCAAGATGCCATTGGTGAACTTGCAGCATTTCCCAGCTTCTATGGTCTGATTATTCTTTGTGTGTTCTCCCTCAACAGTTGTGAGCTTCACAGCCTGCAGAAGCCTTTGGTTGTAGCATCTCAGAGCAGTCACTTGCCACTGGTAGAGGATATTTTGTAGGAGGTGGGATGAGGAATCACTTGACCCTAGGACTCAGCTCTGCTGCTGGCTTTGGATGAGTCACTTTGCAATCTGGTGCCTCAGTTTCCCCTTGTGATAAATGGTAAAAGCAGCACAGAGCCAGTTGGGGGAAACACTCTCAGAGACTTCGATGAACACAGTGATCAGAAATGGGAAATGGATTCCTCAATATCACTAATGATCCACCTCCTAGAACTGCTGTCCACTTCTTGCTTTCCCCAGCTTTCCCCATGTCTTACTGCTTCAGGGTCTACCTAACTGCTTTAAAGATCCTCCTGCCCTAACGACACACTTCCACCTCTCCTGTGCTTCATCAGCCTCTTCTCCAACTATTTTTCTTCAGAAGCTCAGTGGAGAATATTACCTTCATTTTCTATCTTTCCCCCAGCTGGAGATTCTTCCCCCTAAATACTCCCTGCTGTCCTCAGTTTAGGCATCCTGGCATGCTCTCCCCTTCTCTCACCTGTGCCCACCACAGTGGTCAAGGCTCTGCCTACTCCTCCTGGGCAGCTGTAAGCCCAGTAGCACCAAAGGGCTGTCTACACCTTCAGTGCATTAAGTGTCAGATCAATCAGTGTTTTTCCCCAGCTATTCCCACCTAGGAGGCAGGGTGTTTAATCCTCATTTCTTCTGCAGTTATGAAAATATAAGACATGCACCATGCACTGTGGTGATAGGAAAGATTTTGGAAACAGTATGTTGTGTAATGCCAGAGTATTGCAGAAATATTAAAGACACATTTTGATCTATTTACTCGAATACTATTCCTCAACCAGGGATCAATCACCTACAATCAGGGACACTGCAAACAATATGCTGTAAACACTAAAATCAAATACACTAATGCGCTCTAATTTTATCCAAGATTGGATTTAGTCAAATCCAGGCCAAACTTCTCTCAGATGTAACTGCAGGAACAGCAGTAAACATTGCATCAAGGAGTAACAGACCATTTTCTCTTTCTTACGGACAAACAATTTATGGAAATCGTGAAACTGCTGATGCAAGCACAAATATGAGAGGTGATGCAAATGCACAGCAATGCCCTCTCTGTGGTCACAATGGCTATTGTGCTTTGTTCTACTCTTTTTACAAATTATTAAACATATTGACCATAGTTGCATGTTTTGAAATCAAGACAAAGAATCCATTTTTATTACTTTATTAACCTTTTTCACTTAATCTGGTAATAAAACTACTCAACCGTGTGGTGAAATCTCTATTAAAATTTGCCTTAGCTCCTGCAACCACACAGGCAAATGCTCTAATAGTTATCTTAAGTTGGTTTCCTAGTGAAAGCTTTATTCTGTTATCAGATTCTGTTATGCATTACATAGATCCCTGCTTTACAGCCAGCATTGTTTCAGGAGGTAGTTTGAAAGCTTTCGGGCTCTTCCAATGATTGCTTCGCTTTTCTTTCACAGCAATTACAGTCCCTTCATTTAATTTCAATGGAAACTTTAGTGTTTTAGACCTTACCCATGTAGCTGAATGCTCATCTCTGGATCTTATTTCCAGTCCTCAGGAGGACCGGTTTTGATGACCTAGTCTGATTACAGCATCTTTGACAGCTTTAAAGGAATTTGCTCGGGGGAAGGAGACAGCTGCTACTCTGATGAAGGATTTTTCTGAGCAAGCCTCCCAAGCTAGACATGTCAGTATGAGATGCTGCCAATGTTTTTCATCATGACCAACAGGTACGTCTAAAATAGGGCTTGTGTTCTTGGCTTCATAGCCCAGTGTCAAGAGAGCCTCTATCATAAGACTGCTTACAGAATCACAGAATCACAGAATCCCAAGGGTTGGAAGGGACCTCAAAAGATCATCTAGTCCAACCCCCCTGCAAGA
>JAUELP010068743.1:0-10380 GCA_032357275.1 Micropsitta pusio
CTGGGAAAGGCTCCCATGGTGTGTCTTTTAGCTCCTGGCACATAGAGCAGAGCCTGGAGGGCTGCACATACCTGCAGCTGGACATGGACACCCATTGCTGCTCTCCTCTAGGGCGCCTGAATGTGAAGAACGAGGGATCGATGAGATGATAAAGGAGGCATCCGGTCCCATCAACTTCACCTTGTTCCTCACCATGTTTGGGGAGAAACTCAAGGGTGAGAGGGCAGCTGGGGGGTCAGTGGGCACTGATACCATCACCAATATCCTGTCCCACCTGAGGAAGCCACACAGCTCCCAGGGCCTCCATCACCCTTCCAGGGAGATCCCTCACAAGGTCCTTGGAGGCTTCAGATGGGAGCTGTTAAAGGAAAGCAAGTGGCAGTGGCTGCTGTATAGTGGCATGCAGAGCATGGGAGGTGGGGTGCTCCCATATCATGGCCAAGAGGTCAAACCCGAGGACAACCATGCGATACTTGTGAAATGATTTCCCTCTCCAATCCCTCCCACATCCCTTAGTGACACCTTCTCCCAATGGCAGCACAGGGACCCCCCAAAGATAGAGGCTATGGTGGGATCTTCACCAGAAACAACCTCTCTTCCCAAGAATTCCAGATCTCATCCTCCAAATCCTGGACTTAAGTGCTCTCCCTACTTCCCTGTCCTGAGACACCACAGATAGGATAAAGAGCATCATGTACCCTGAGCAAGTGTCCCCAGTGAGATCCCCACACCCCAAAATTCACACTGATTTGCAATACAGTCTCAGACAGGGCTGGCGCTGCCTATCTGGAGACCTGGATCTCATCCCATGTCTCTTCAACCTGTTGTGGGGTATGAGCAAGCCTCTGTGCCTCAGTTTCCCCAACCTTTAAGAACCGCAACAGGCTGCAATGCTTCTGTCCCTGTAAGAGGGGACAAAGTTGCGGGGGCCCTGGGGGTGCTGGAGCACTACGAGCATTTGTACCGGTAGCGTCAAGGGCAACTTGTCCTTGAGCAGGGGATTTCCAGCAGCAGAATGAGGGGGATTTCCAACAGCAGGTTAGCGAGGAACCAAGTTAAGGGGGATTTGTGGGCTGGGAGGACCGCAGAGCCGGAGGCGTTGCACAAGTGAGCCAGCCAATGGGATGCGAGATAGGAGCGCGTGAAGGGCGCGTGCACAGGGGGCTGAGCCAATGATTGCGAGGCGTGTGGACAGAGCTGGGGATTGCATAAAGATTGGTAGAACAGAGCAATAAAGGGAGTTCTGATTCCACATCATATCGGTGTGGTGTTCACTCCCTGCACCTCGGGCCGCGGCACAAAGTGATCCCGCCGTGCCTCTGAGCCTGCTGACACACAGCCCAAGGCACGCAGCCTCCCTGCACCTCTCCAGGAGGAACTGCAGCCCCAAAAGCCTGGAGCTCTATAAATACACCCAAAGAGAAGATAGATGCCGGCTGCCAGGCGGTGATGACAGCCTGCTCTGCAGCCACACCACAGCCCTGCATCTGCTCCTTGACAGCCACCACTTCCACTTGAGGCCCCAGCTGCAGGGTTCACATTCCTGTGGGAATGACGCTTCCCAGCCTTCCCTTTCTACCCCAAAGGCTGTGGGAAGCAGGAGGCTGGAGTTGGCTTCCTCCTCCACTGCCTCCAATGGCTGTGCCCATGGCACCCACAGGAGCAGACCCGCAGGAGACGATCCTGAATGCATTCAAGGTGTTTGATCCAGAGGGAAAAGGACTGAAATCTGCCTAGTGAGTGCAAGGGTTGTCCAAGGAGAGGGAGGGTGTCCTCACTGAGGCCTCCCTGGTGCTCACCACACTCTCTTGATTGCAGCATCAAAGAAATGCTGATGACACAGGGCGAGAGGTTTTCCCAGGAAGAGGTACGAGCTCCTTCCCTCCATCCCGACAGAGCCCCAGCCACAAACCCCTTCTGTGCCACTTTTCCAACCTGTCTCCTTCCCGACAGATCGAGCAGATGTTCACAGCCTTCCCTCCGGACATGTCTGGCAACCTGGATTACAAAAACCTCGTCCATGTCATTACACGCGGCGAAGAGAAGGACTAACTGGGCACCGGGAGATCGCTTCTCGATGGCTCCCACATGTCCCATGTGGAACGTGTGAATGGCATCCACATTAAATTGCCTTTTGGCAAGAAGAAATTCAGCTGCTGGTGTGAACAGTGCTTGGGCTTGTGTGGTGTGCCTGTGTGGTGTGTCTGGGCTTTTGGATCCCTCCCAGACCCACACCCCACCATTGCAGCCCCACTGCACATCACCCCCATGTGCCCTCAGTCCTTCTGCCTCAACATGTCCCAGCCTAGCCCAGCTCCCAGCCCCAAACAGCCTGTTTGGGCTGTGGCAAGCAGCCATCTGGTCCCACCAGCCCAGGACCAGCACTGAGCTCAGCTTTACTTTAGGCAGCAGAGAGCTGCCTGCTCCTTCCAGGTTAGCAGGGAACACCCAGCAAGCACACTCCTTGGGCAGGCATAGGGCAGGACTGGGACTGTGTTCCTTGTCTCCCCTCTAGTAGCTACATAATGCCTGGCTGCAGGAAGGGTGCTAGGCTGTGCCATGGGGACAGCATCCCACTGGAGAGCAGTGGGCCCTGTACACAGCAGCTGTCAGCAGTGGGTGAAGCCATGCTGAAATATCACCTTTTGAAGCCTGCAGAAGGAGTTGGGATCCTTCCAGAGGAGAAGGGAGATGGAATGACATCCAGCATGCAGAAGCAGAGGGGAACTCAAGAGTAAAACTATTTATGCCATCCCTGGTGCATTCTCATCCGTGACAGCAGCGTTGTCCCAGTCCTCGTGGTTCTGGAGAACCATCTGACGGAGCTGATCGTGGTCCAGAGGCACCTCCACTGCCCAAGAAAACATCCACCCCATCACACACACCTTATATACCTGTGTGCAGGTATATATTCCCACTTATATACCTGGTAGGGCAGGACAGGCTGGGTGGGATTAGCTGGGGAGGACAAGTGACAGGGGGACATAGGAATCATGGATTGTCTGGCTGCATGGACATAGCGAGCCCTTCCCTCCCGCCTCCCACACTCACAGGCATTAATGGCGTCCTTGCTTCCATTCTGGGTGGGAGGTGGTGGGCAGATCTGGGACCAGTTGATCTCCCTGAGGAGCTCGGAGCCTCCCAGCAGTGGGTTGATGAAGGGCAGGTCCAGAGAAGTGCCTTCAGTCAGTGTGTAGCGCAGGACGGACTCCAGCAGCAGGAGCTCGTTGGTCTTCTTCTCCATCAGACCTGGGTGGGAAGAAACACCATCCTACAGGGCTTCTGTAGGCCCAAACCCACCCCCAGATGTTTGCTGAGAAGGGGATGCATGGATTTCCCCATGGAAGTGCTGTCAGGCAGCCTGTCTCCCCAGGGACAAGAGTCCAAGGCTGGGTCCCACACCCAGAGCCAAGATGAGGGCTTGGGGGTCCACTGGGATCATAGAATCATAGAATCAACTAGGTCGGAAAAGATCTTTAAGATCAAGTCCAACCTTTACCCCAGCACTGACAAGTCCACCACTAAACCACGTCACTAATGGCCTCATCTACACGGTTTGTGAGCACTTCCAGGGATGGCCAGGTTAGCTCCTGAATTTGCTGGGAATTTGGCATCACAAAATCACATTAGGGACACCCATCCACGATGGGGCAGGGGGGCAAAACCAGCTCAATTAAAACACAGTGCAAGCAGGTGGTGGACATACAAGAGCCAGGCCATGTGGCATGAGAAAGATGGACAGCCCTGACTCACCAAAATACTGCATCAGGTTCAGATCCGTGATCTCCCCTTTCTCTCCAAGCTGCTTCATTATATCCGTAGTGTCGCAGTCGATTTTTTTGAGCAGGACTTCCATGCTGGATTTGAGCTGGCCCAGGATTTTGCTTCTCTCTTTACACAGGTCCTCGTAGAGGTTGGCTTCCTCAGTGGTTTCCGTTAGATTTTTCTATCACCAAAGGTTTTGCAAGGTGTCACAGTAGTTCCCTGCTCTCCCCCCAACCCCATTCCCGTTCACTTCCAGTCTGGACACTGGAGACATCACAAGAGAGGCTGTGGGATGCTCCCACCCCTGCAGAGGAAAGGCTCTGTGAAAGGGATCCCAAGCTCCCCATGCCAAGGACAAGGCTCAAGGAGGAGCAGGGTTGCCCAGGAGCCCTCCAATCACCCTCTCACCATGCACTGGGAGACAGAGCATGGTGAGACCAAAAAGCCTATGCCGGGCCCTTTTCTGCCATTGGCCAGAGCAGCATCAGCAGGACCAGACTCCCTAGGAGACATGCCAAGACAGACAGGGATCTGCTGCCCTTGCAGAGAGAAATCCTGGCCGCCATACCTCCAGTTCCTTCACGAGATGAAAGTTGTTGGTCTCTGCATGCTTCTGACCCTTCACGAGGGACGCAATTTCAATCTGTGTAAACACAAGCACACAAAGGGGATACTGCCTGAATGCCAACCAGATGTGCCTAACAGAGGCTAGGCACCATCCCTCCACCCTGGGAGCAGGGACATCCCACTTGACCCCTCTGGGGACCACTGTCCCCAGTCCAGGAGGGCGGGTGATGGCCCCTCCTCTCACTCCAGCTGTGGAGTGAGGCAAAGGCAGCTCTTGGCTTTCCTGGATGCTGCAGTATTTTTACTGGGTACGCGGTGGCAGCATTGAGCCGCTTTTAGCTCTGAACACAGTTCTGTTCATCGAAGTTGTATTTTTAGCTATGTCTTTGCATTCCTCTAATCCCAACCGTCTGGCAGGCTGAGAGCAGGGCTCTGCTGCGGGCAGTGATGCTGGACACATGGGAGAGGAAACACCCACTCCAGCCCAAAACCCACCAGCTGAGAGGGGAGATACGAAGAGCCTGGAACAGACCTGGAGTTCCTTGATCTTTCTCTGCATCTTCTGCATATCATCATTGAGCTCAGAGGCACAGAGGAAGCAGGCGAAGCTCTTCTGCTCCTTCTCGATGAAGCTATTCAGCAGCTGGTCGACATTCCCATCCTCTGCCAGCTCCACCAGGCGTTGGTAAGCCACTTCCCGGGTCTCAAAGCACTCCCCTCGTCTCTTCTTGGCCCTCTGGGCTGCTTTCAAGTCTGAGGGAAAGACAGAGAGCCCAGGCTGTGTGTGTCCCTGTGAGGTGCCCTTTACAGAGCCTTCCCTTGCAGGTGCTGAGGGGTTTGGTGTGGTGCTCAGGACAGGGCGCAGCAGTGCCAGAGGGGCAGAAGGTGTCCTGATTTCACACTGAAACTAAGCAGCGAAGCCGCTGTCCTCACAGGAATGGGCCAAACACAGCGGGATCCCTCCCCAGGAGGATGAAAGGAGACATGGTTGCACATAGGGGCAGACTCCCCATTCCTCCCTCCGCCCCAAGGGCACACACAGTGCTGGGTGGTTATCACTGTTCATCCTTTTGACTTGTAGGGTGAAAGGTGGGTGAAGGAGCCTTTGGAAAGGGGACAGGTCCTGCCTTTGGGGTTCAGTGCTATAAATCACTATAAACAGCCCCCTTGCCAGCTCTGCAGGCTGCTGGTTGCCAGTCCCAACTGCACATACTCTCTCTCCTCTGATACCTCTTTTCTTTTTGGCCTGTTCCTCCAGCTCAGAGCGATCAGTAAATCTGGTAAGCATGAAGGCTTTCAACTTGGTCTCCCCTGCAAGAATACGCTCCTGCTCCTGCATCTCGATGTGGTACTGGGCCGTGTCTGTCCTGTGCCTTTCCATCATGGCTGCAATCCTTGTCTGGGCCTCTGACCTGCACACAGGGAGCAGCAGCAGGTTACACCGTGTGTACCAGTCTCCCTGCACTGACCAGACACCTAACCCTAGCACCCAGCTCTAGACAAGAGTGCTGAATCCTCTCTCTGAAGTTGAAATCTCTTTCTTTACATCAACACTCATCACTGGCATTGCCTCTTGGTGCTAAGTTTGCCACACAGGGTTCTCAAGGCCACGTACAGCTGCTCGTAGGCTTGTGTGGTTTGCTCAACAGCAGTGTTCATCCTTTTCTTCTGCTGATCCAGCTTCGTATGGAGCTTGAAGTAAAAGTTGTCCCAAACAGCTTTCTGGATTTGCAGGCCTTCGATCTCTTCTCGAAGCTTGTTATTTTTGGCCAGGATGGTATTGAAATGGACATTGGCCTGGGAAGAGAGATGCAGAAAGCTTGAAGCTGGTATAGGACTCAGGTCTCTGTTGAAAGACCTTAACCAGGCTTAGGACAAGCAGTCTAAGAGATCTTAAGCTGGCCCTGCACTATCCTCCCCAGGACAGGGGAGGCAACAGTAAGTCAGGCCAATCACAACAGAGACCTGGAGCTGGCATTGTCCAAAGCAAGGGGGCTTCAGGCAGCTTGGTTTTATCACTACACAGGTGCAGACCTTCAGGCTTCTTGGCATGGCCCAAGTGCTGCATTTGGGTCACAAAGCTTGAAGGAGCCTTTGAGATACTCTGGGAGCAATCAGGCCAGGGGAACAGCCATGTCCTTTATGCAGCTCAGGTCAACCAAATGCATTTGCACTATTACCCTTTGTCATTACTAAAAAGTGGGTTCCACACATGGTCTCCAAAGGTCTGCAACAAGTTTGCTTACGTTGTACAGACGCATCTCCAGTGTGTCAATCTGCTTCTGCAGCTGTTTGCTACAGTTCGCTTGCTTCACCTTCCTTGCTATCAGGTTTTGCTTCACAACCTTTTTATCCAGCTCTTCTATCTGCAACACAGATTAAAAATAATAATGATCATAATAAAAGGAAAGCTTAATCTCCACCCCTGTGTTCTGGACTCCTGTCAGGACACTTAGCCGAAGAAAATACCCTCTGTTGACTTGAACTACAGCAACCATGTCATTAAGGAGCTCACAGTTACAGAAACAGCTTTAATCCCAAAGGATCCCATCCTGCACTTGCAGAAACATAAACTGTAACTAGGAATGGGTTTACTTTCATGTCAGGAAGGAAATGGAGCTGCCTCTGGAGGGAAATTCAGCAGGTGTTGGACAAGGCACAGCAGCACTGTGTCGAGTGGAAGAGGCAATGAGGATGTAGTTTTGGTAGTTGCATTGTGCTGGCCAGACAGGGATCTGTGCAGTCCTCCCTAGGACTGAGAGGAGAAAAACTTTTTCCAGAAGTGGGGAGCTGCCAGAGGAAACAAATCCAGGAGAAGAATAAAGTTGTTGGAGAACAACGAAGCAGGGAGCAGGTGGGAGAGGTTATGACTCAGCCAAGAGATCCCCGATTGAAAGGTAACCCTGGTGTGGAAAGCTCTGCAGCACCTATAGCAACTATAAACCGTCTGAGCGTGTTCCCTGATTTCTGTCATGGACAACTCCTTCAGAGCAAAAAGCAGCAAGGACCAGTCACTTCTGTATCACTAGGTTTTCCTTGGCCTCAGACCAAATCCAACCGGGCTGTCCAGAGAAGTAATGGTACATCCCGCAGGCGCTGCTGCTTCTCTATTTCCCATGTCTCACACAGCGCAAGTAATGTTTCATTTTTGCCTCTTTTTCAGGAGGAAAAGTCAAGGGGAAAGCAAAGGGGATGTTGCTTGACCACAGGCAGGTGTGCGCCATCAAAGAGGAGCTGCAGAGACTAGGACAGCAAGGTTGAGGGTCAGACCTTACTTTTCCAGCCAGCACTGCTGACTCGAACAGCTCCATCCATTTGTCATTGTCATGTGTCTTTTGCCAGGAGGCAGCATTATATTCTAAGACCGGAACTAAATGCATTTTACATGGAGATGTTTCAGCTCCAGGGCTCACTCTGTGACTCTGCTCTGCTGTACCATGCTCAGCAGGAAACAGTCCAGATGTTCTTACCTGCTTGTCCAGGACAGCTAGCAGTGTTTTTCTTTCTCTGATCAGACAATCATACTGATATCTGAGCTGCAAAAGGTATTGGGCCCCTTTGCAATTTCTGTCATCCAGCATCCTCTTTTTCGGGGACATGATCTGGCCTATTGCTAGCGACGCCTCTCTCTGTTCTTGAGTCAGAGATTCTATTTCTTTTCTGTAAAAACAGAATCACAAATTACATTTAGCACATCCCATCTACAACACCACAGCAGATCCTACACCCGCCCTCCATCTCAGCACCAGGGTCCCTAGATCTCAGCATGGAGGAGCTTTCCAAGCACAATAAAGCTGAGTGAAGCTGAACTCACTCCTGGGCCAGTATTCGCTGTTTCAGGTTGGTACTGTAAGACCTCCTCTTCTCCATTGCTATCCCAAACTGTTTCTGCAGTCTGTCGATCTCGGACACAACCATCCTTTCTGACAGCTTCACAGGCTCATCTGAAAGGTCCTGCCTCGAGGGGTGTCCTCGCCTCTGTCACAGAGAGGGAGAGTTTGGTCACTTGAGCAAATGCAACCAGCATTTGCTGGTAAACAGTGGAGCTGGACACAGGGGAGTGGGTTAATGGTGTCACCTCCAGCTGTGTGTCAACACCAAAACCACATAAACCAACCTCCTAAGTGGGTCTGACCCACTTCAGAGCAAACCCCACCATGCTGGGGATGTGAACAAACCAAGCTTTGCCCGGGAGTGGAGCAGGAGTGATCACATCCCCAGGTGTGGGAAGGTGACTTCTAGCTGAGAAACTGCCCAATAGATAAGCACTGAGGCTGTGGCATTTAGATCCACCATTGCCTGTGTCCTCAGGTGTATCTCCCAACCCTGCCTTCCCCAGCACCCAAATATCAGGCCATGGACTCATCCCCAGCAGAATCAGACCCAGCACAACCCAACACCTTGCTAGCAAAAGAAAGCCTGGCTCCCTCCCCACCAGCCATCCAGCTCACTGCACCACAGCATTTCTTTCTGTAGGGAACATCCCCAAGGCAGATCCAATTTAGCTTTGGTTTGTGCTTCAGTTTTTACCTCTGACTTCCTCATTTCTTCCAGCTAATTCTGCAGTCACCCTGCAGGCACCTTGGGAAGGGGAAGATAGAGCCTCCGCGGGGACAGCCCTGCTTTCCAAGGGGAGAAACAAAACCTAGGTAAGGGGTTGGTTGTATGATTGTGTCCTTCAGGTGTTTTGGCACATAAGGAAACCGTCACAGATGGCTGTGCAATGAATAAAAGGAGAACATGTGTAGGGAAGTCATCACGAAGCATGCTCCTCTTATCCGGTTTATAAGTAGGGAAAGAGCAGATGGTTTGAGCTATTCCATCCCATTCGGTACCTGGGTTTCCATAGAAATCCCAGTGAGGCCAGACCCCCTGTGTGCCAGCAGGCAGAGGCCCCTGGCAGCATGAGAGGGACATTGCCTCGATGCAGCCCCCATCCCCCTGCAGCACTAGGGCTGATCCCTCAGCCCTCACCTCCAAAGCTGGTCCGTCCCCCCACAGCCCCACTGCAGCCACCCAGGCTCCCCTGTACCCCACAATGCTGCTCACCCCGCTGCAGGATGCTGCAGTTCCTCTCCAGACAGGGGACAGGACCACTATGGCAGTCAGTTATTCCTCAAGAAGAGCCCCTGTTTCCAGTGGGAAGCACAGGAGCAGTAACAGCCCATCAGAGGGCGGGTACTGGTCCGACCCAGGTTGCCATGACAGCAACATCACACCAGAATGTGGACGCGTTCTCCACGGGGACCATCACCAAGGACGGTGTCCGGGGGAGTGCTGGGAGCCCCCATTACATGGACCAAAGGAGTTTCCATGCCCCCAAACCAGCCCTGAAGCATGTGCTCTGATGTCTCCCTGGCTGCATGACCACAGCAAGCAGAAACCCTCGTTTTACTGGTTCTTGCTTCCCTTTGAATGTTTGAATCATCCCATAACCTGGGACTTTGAAGCCTTTTGCTCTAACTGGAAAGCAGAACCCAGGTTTTCAATGGCCACAGAGTTGCCATTCCCTTCCCTTCCCTGTTTTGCTCATGGAGAAGCAGCAGCCACCACATCGCTGCCACTGCCTCAGCATCCGGACACCCTGGAGATGCCTGCCATTGGCAGGACAGTCACTGCCAACCTGGGGACAGAGACAGAGCCAATGCAGGGAACAAATTAAGGATTCATACCCGTTTCTCTCCTTTCCATGCACACAGGAGCTGTGGGCTGAATCACAAGAGCTATGATAATCCCTTCCTTATAAGCTGGAGCGCGTGTCCAGCTTCTTCCCAGGGACTCAGCAAACCCTGCTATCCCTGGAGGGCAGAAGCATGAGACAGAGCTGGAGGCTGCAGCAGGGCTGTATTTTGTAGTCCTGGTGCTGCTTACTCAGCTGCGGGATGAAGGAGAATAGAGAAGTGCTGAAGGTGAGCAAAGGGCATCCGTGTCCCAGTTTGCAGGGCTGCAGTGAGTTCAAGGCAATGAGCAAAATCCCCAACCAGCACATCACTCCTGAGGCTGCCCATCCCTGTTAGCCTGGAGACTTTGATGAGCTAACAAGCCAGC
>JAUELP010068827.1:0-15454 GCA_032357275.1 Micropsitta pusio
CTGTGAGCTGTTCATGCTGGGAGGCTCTGCTAAGGGGTAGTCCCATACAGCAAGCTGTGGGTCCTGATTTGGTGCTCCCTCCCAGCAGATGAGGTCCCCAGCACCAGTGGGGAAGGTACGTCCCTGGGCACAGCCATCGCCCAGGGCTCCTCAGGCACCAGCCGCCCATGGGCAGCGTCTGCGACCACAGCATCGGTGGCTTCTGGTCGAGCCGATTGCAGCACCAGCGGCCTCACTGACACCAGGCAGCCCAGCAGCAGGAGCGCGCCCGTGCTGGGAGGTGAGTCGGGGCGGACGGGGCTTCTGCGGGGCTGAAGGGCAGGGTTAGATTTGGGCAGCAGCTTTCCTGCCAGACCTGGCTGAGCTGCCCGGGCTCAGCAGCCCTGAGGGCTGGTGCTGGGGCTGTGCAGAGCCTTGCTGTGCGAAGGGAAGGTGCTTCCCTCACTCGCTGCCCCTGTCCCCAGCCCCGGGGGGTGGAGGGGAACCTGAAATGTCGCTCCTTGCCCCCTCTGGATGCACCGGCTCCTGCGGGTGCTGCCAGCTCCCTAAAGCCAGGCTCTTCCTCCTTTGCTGGCCCCGGCTCACAGTGCTCTGTTGCTTTCCAGGAACTCCTGCACCCTTCTTTGGCCAGCGCCCCTCAAGCCTTGGAGAAGGAGTCGCTTCCCCTGGTAGTGAGGGAGTTGGTGCTTCAGCCTCGAGGAGCTGATGGGTCCTGTTGTCCCCTTGGGCTGGGGGATGGCCGAAGGGCCAGGCTGTGCTGTAGGAGCCGGCTCGGGTGGTGGCTGCTGGGCTCTGGGGATGTAAAACCTTCCATTCCCCCTGGGATAGGGATTGTGGTAGCCCCGGTGCCAGCTCGGAGTGCGGCTGCAGAGACCTGAGCAAACCTTTGTGCTTCCAGGTTCGTTCAGCCCTGCCTCTTCGCCCCAGGCAAGATCCAGGACCCAGGGAACTCGCAAGCGGCCAAAGGCACGGGACCATCATTCCCATAATAAGTAACGCCAGTGCTGCTGGCCCCCCAGCCGTGGGGCACTGGTCCAGAGCAGCCCCGAGTCGGGACTGGAGTGATGGGGTCAGGCCCCTTCTCTGCTGCCAGCAAGAAACCCTGCTGGGAGGCAGCGCCCGGGGTGGCATGGGGTGAACCAAACTCCTCCTACTGGAACAGTTCCACCCCAAGGCTGGATGAACGTCTCTGCATCTCTGCAGCCTTTCCTTCCTGGCTTTCTTTTGCCGTGTTTCCTAAGGTGCAAACCTTTGCTCCAGCCCTGGCAGTCCCTCCGCTCCCTTCTCTTCCCCTGTCTGCTGGTGCCCCTGCCCATGTTTGGGTGCTCTGGAGCCAGCTGGGGAGTCCAGAGCGGATGGGGATCCTCCCCAGATCCCAACTGTTTTCCATCTGTGCCTCATCCCCACCCGTTTGGGGTTTACCAGCTCCCAGCAGCTGCGGTGCTGTCTGCCCTGGGGCCGTTCAGTGGGAGAGGGGCAGAGGCTGCCAGAGCCAGGGTCACCCGGGAGCTGCCCTCCCTGCCCGCAGGGTCCCCACCACCCCCAGGAGGGCTTTGCTGCCGGCTCCTTTCCCCTGAGCCCTGTGAGTGTGTGTGTGTGTGTGTGTGTGTGTGTGTTGGGGGGAGTCTGAATTGCAGAAAACCCACAACTATTGACCTGTTCTTTAAGGGAATAACACTTGGTTTACATCTGAGCTGTTACAGCAGCTCCTTCCTTCTAAATGGTGATGTACGTGGATGTGACTAAACCTGTCCCGTTTGGGTTTTGTTCTTCCCCAAGGAGGAGGACAGCTCTGACACCACGTGGCCTTTTGGGCCATCAGTGACGAAACGTCAGCGGCTGTGAAGATCCATTGAAGATTTTATTGTTCTATGTTTGTTCTTCTCGTGTTCTAATATTCTTGTTCTACTGTTGTTCTTTTGTTGTTAAACTGCAGTTCTTTTGTTCTTTTATTGTAGGGGTTTTTGTTATACTTCTGTTCTACCCTTGTTGCTGTAACAATTAAACTAAAGTTTTTACCATAATTTTACTATCATTTTACTATTTTTTACTGTCAATATGTAATTCCCACCACCCCCCCCTCCCGCACCCCCCATCCCCTCTTTTTATGTCCCCACTTCAAATAAACAGTCTGTGTTCATATCTGCCTTCCCTGTGTTTGATTCCTGGGCCAGGGCACAGGGTGCCGCTTTCCAGCACCCTCTGCTTGTGGGTACTGGCTTCCCCTGTTCAAACACAGCTGTGTGGTTGAACAACAGTTCTTATTATTGCTCTTTATTATTACTGTTTCACTGGTTTTCCTCCACTTTGCTTCTGCTTCAAGCAGTGGCAATTTCAGTGCAGGACTGCAAAAACGTGCTGGAAAGGACAGTGGAGAGACAGAAACTCTGCTCTGGGTCATCCCTACAGTAGTACTAAAAGCATGGTACCTCTGGGGCTGTTTGGATTCTGCTCTGCCTATGGCCAAGGAGCTGCTTCTTACGCACAACCACCAAACACTTTGGTCACGGAGGAGAATTTCATGATCACGACTGGACTAGCTTAAAACTGCTTTTCAGAAGTGCCTTGCTGGAAACCAGCTCCCTTGCATGACTCCTGCTGCTGCCAGCCTGCAGCACCTTTGGAAGCACAGCTCACATCGGCTGCGAGGGGACGGACCGGCAGAGGCACCGAGGTGTCTTGGCACTCCCAGAGAGCCCTGCACCCCCCGTGCGGCACCCGACCCACTGGCTACAGGCCCACAGCCTCGCCATCAGCTGCCTGAGCCCAGCCGGAGGCTGGGGGTGATAAAAAGGCTCTTCGGGACTTGGCGTACAAAGTTGCTGCTAGTCCCGACAGAAAGATCCCAGCAGCCGCCAACGGCACCGCCCCGCCTCCGTGCCTGGGGCTCCCGTTCAGCTGCAACCTGGGGCGAGCTGGGCTCTGCCACAAGGAGCTGCAGTGAGGACAGGGCAAGCACAGTAGCTCAGAGGCGGTGCCCCAGCAGTGCCCTGGGCTGCTGCCCAGCAGGAGCGAGGGCCCTGCAGGCAGAGCAGCGTGCCGTCAGCCTGACTTCCCCTCGCTGGCCCTGTCTGTGTTAACTGCTGCACTCACACCCTCTGCTGTGTGCTCAGCCTGGTGCTAACATGACCCAGCTCTGAAGGAGAGCCCATGCACTAAGTCCTGGGTCCTTGGGAAAGAAAGACATGTCCAGGGCCGTGTGAGCCTTCTTCTGCCTTCACCTCCTTCTGACCACTGAGCCTGGGGCAGCTGCTGTTGTACAACAAGAGGGGCTGCGTGTGTACTGTGGGCTAGCCCTGTGCCAAACTGGGGGCAGAGCATGGCAAAGGCTCTGGAATTTCCAAGTGCATATGGCTGGTAAAGAGGGAAGCGCTCTGTTCAGGAGAATTAGGAGGAGAAATGGCTCTGAGAAGGTGGGATGTAAACATCCTACCCTGCAGCCCCCCTTCACACACGCTTCATCCTTCCTGAGGGTGCTTCAACACAGGGCCTTCCCTTGGAAGGTGTAAAGAATAATCAGGGCTTCACAGGTAATGTCAGCCAGAAAAGGAAGGCCAAAGACAAAATGCTCTCTGGTAAATGGGACTGGTTTACCAGTGGTGAGAGTGGAGGAGGCTGAAGAAAAGCAGACATAGTCATGTTAAACTGTTCTTTGCTGACTGGTAATGATTGAGCTGGGTCCCCAGAACACTGCCAAGCAATGACACAGTACAGGCGTTCTGTGCTTGGACTGGCATTTCTCAGTTTAGACTGCAGCATGTGAAGCCACATTGTCAGGGGAAATTACAGAAAGCTTAACTCAAAAACTACTGAGCCCTTTTAGTAGCCCTCAAGGGTGTCAACCATCATTTATCCAGTTCCCAGGTACACACTCGGACATGTCTAAAAACTGGAGGTTTGGTCAAAGCAGCCAACTGAAGCCCTCATGGGCTTTCAGAGCACAGTGTCAGTGCTTAGCTCCACATATGCAGGAGCTAGCATACCAAATACGGGCTCCAACTGCTCCCACATAGAAGGTGCCAGGACAGAAAGCTGTTGCTGGACCTCAGCTTCCCTTGGCAAGCACTGGAACAGCCCCAGCAACACTGGGAATCTGCTTGCTCAGCTAATGTACGGTCCTTTAAGCTTGTTCACTCTTCCCAGCTCCCAAATGGAAGATACCCAGTGGCTGCTCCCACATAGAAGGTGCCAGGACTGAAAGCTGTTGCTGGGCTGTCCTGGGTTTGGCTGAAGAGAGTGAATTTTCTTCTTAATAGATGACACAGTTCTGTTGTCTGGATTTATGATGAGAGTTATGTTGATAAACACACCGATGTCTCAGCTGGCTTTAAAGAGTGCTTGCTTGGCTTGAGCCAGTCAGAGGCAGTTCCAGGCTGTTCCAAAGCAGGTGTGAGCAGCCACGGCCTGCCAAAGGTCTGCCAGTCAAGAGGAGTCTACCACTCCCCACTGCAGACATGTTAGGTAAGAGAGGCAGGAAGAAGCAGGCAGGGTAGAAGGAAGTGCCTAAGAACTTCCAGTGGTGTTCCATAGAACCACAGAACATGGTGGGTTGGAAGGGACCTTAAAGCTCACCCAGTTCCAACCCCTGCCACAGGTTCCACACCTTCCACTGGAGCAGGCTGCTCCAAGCCCCATCGAACCCAGCCTTGAGCACTGCCAGGGATGGGGCATCCTATGCGGGCACATGGCAGGGGTGAGCCCCAGCCTGGAGAAGTGCCCTCCTGGTCAGGAGGCAGTGAGGTGGGGGCAGCTCCCTGCAGACCCTGCCCACTGCAGAGCCTCCCCTGGCAGGGTCTGTGCGCAGCCCCTCTGTGAAACAGGCTGGGGCTACAGTGGACAGCCCCACGCCGCAGAGGTGACCAGCCCCTTCCCTGCATTGTGACGGTGACCAGCCCCTTCCCTGCATTGTGACGAGCATCTGCCACTCAAACCCCGGTAAGGCCACGGGGACTCCTGCTGAGGGCTGCGCTTTCGAACGCTCTGCCCCAGAGGAGCTGCTCTGCAGTGAGCAGAAGACAAAACGAGGGAGCAACACAGCAGTGGGATTGGTGAAAGGCGTAAGAGGAGGAAGAGAAGGAAAAGGAGGAGAAGAACAGAGAGGAGCAGGCTTTCTGCAGGAAGAAAGCAAGCTGCTGGGCAGCCTATCGCTGCAGCTGTTGACCCGGAACAAGGGCCCGACTATGATGGCCAAAGAGCTCTTCTTGCAGCCTCACTTGTCTCCAACAACTGAGAAGCTCAAGAGTTCTGGTAAGGCCTTCGGTGCCAATGCTGCCGGGTCAAGGCCATCTCTGACAAGAGGCATGGCAACCCTGAGGGCTGTGGGGTGGCTGCTCAGGACTGGTGACTGCAAGGAGGGACCTGCTTGATCATCCCTAAGGGCTGAGGGGCTGATTTGGCAGCCAGGACTCCTGGTTCTCTTCCTGACGTGGCCCCTGCCTCCTGGCGTGTCCCAGGCAGAAGCTCCTGGCCCCAAAGGCCTGCTCCTTGCCTGCTGGTGGCCATTGCCCACCCTGAGCTCACGTCTGAGTGGAAGAGCTGAAGGTGCTCGTGGGCCATGCAGAGTCTGTGCATTCAGGGATGCAACACAGGGAAACTGCCCCTGCTGGGGAGACACCAGGGCTCAGCCTGAGCCCCTGAGGCTTCCGTGGAGCGCAGCACCGTGCCCGCTCTGGCGTGGCCGTCAACTGCCGGTTTCCTGGGCGACTGCGTCAGGCTGAGGTGTCCTTTGCCTCCTGATGGGCTTTAGTGAGACCACCTGAAAAACGTGTGTTAGAAGCGTGTGGGTCCTTGGACAGGGGTGGGTGAAGGGTTCTGTGGCTGCTGCCTCCGAGGATGACATGTCTGCCCCTTGTTTTCCCAGAGTTCGCTAAGATTTGGGCCAGTGCTTCACGTTACCTCAGCCAACAGCTGGCTCTGCACCAGGTGGGACCGACTTCCTCCTCCTCCTCCTCTTGCCCTCACATCCTGATGAAGCTTGATGAAGACCTTTGCTATGGAGTACGATTGTTGTCCCCCTCCTTTGAAAGCAGGAATGCCCCAGCTCGATGCTGCAAGGCACAGATGTGCACAGGCTACCTCCTGTGTGCATTCGGGCCTACAGTAAGGTCCAGGAGCAGCGTCAGAAAAAGGCCTGGGCTTTTTCTGGGGCTTCTGGAGTCCCCACAGTCAGAGGTGCACGACAGAACTTGGAAGACTGAGGCACGTCAGGCTGTGGCCCAAGTGTGGGACAACCAAAGGATGGTTTTCAGCTTGTCAGCACTTCCTCTCGGTTTCTTCATGGATGAAGGGGAGCGAGAGGGAAAAGCACAGGCCCTGTTTGTCTTCTCCCAGGGTTTCCAAAGAGTCACTCTTGCCCCTTTGTAGCTCAGGTCTGGGCAGGACCCTAAGTACCATCACCATCCTCTGAAGAGTCTTCCCTCTGTCCCTCAAAGTCTTCGCCTGATCCGCCATCTCCTCTGTTTCAGGATGTCCACATTCCTGGACTTGGGACTTTTGCGGTTGTCAGGCAGCAAGTAGCTAGCAAGGAGAAGGACCTGGTGGTAGTGGAGAGACCTGTGTTTCACCTTGCAAACACTCTTAGGCAGGACCATGGCCTCCGATACAGTCACACCGACATTCCTGGTAAGCAGACAGACTGGGAGCAGTGCTTGTCCTTGAGCAGAGTGGGGAGGTGTGCTCTGCTGTCCAGAGCAGAGCGCCAGCCTGCTGCTGCAGTCCCAGAGCAGCTCCAGCTCGACAAACCCAGCCTGCTAAGGACAGCAGCCTGCCTACTGATATGGTTTAAATAGTCACCAGGAGACAGTACAGCCTAACAGCACGTGCTCCTTGGGCTGCTGCCTCCAATGGTTTCCTTCCATTCTGGTGCTGCCGTGTCTTCTCGCTACGCGGTGTTCCAGCCCTTGCTCCCCCTTTCTGCTTTACTAGGCCTCAAACAGGCAAATGCCAGGGTTCTTCCTCGCAGCCTTAAAGCCAGGGGAGAACGATGATTCCTTCCAAATCCCAGTGACCACAATGCCTGTTGCTATCTGGTTGCTGCTGCCATTGCAGCAGGGCCCTGGGAGCACCAAGAGCTTGGATCTGTGTTTGGGCTGGGTTTCTCTCTAATGACAAAGAGAGCACAGAGTCTGGGCAGGGCTCTAATGGCCTGGCCACCTGCAGCTTGCTGCGGCACCTGGGGCCTTTCTCTCCTCCTTGTCCTGCAGTGCTGGTGCTCCTTCCCACCTAGCACCAAAGGCTATTTGCCTTCCTGTATCAGACAGCCATAGCTGTCCACTGCGCACCTCACCTTCCGCTTCTAACAGCGAGGGGCGGCCCAAGCTTCTCCTGAGAGGCGCTGACCCAGCTGGACCTCTCAGTAGCAATGGATTGCCTGAAGGCCTGGAACCTGCAGACCTTTGACTCCAACCTGCTCAGCAGCTCCGCAAGTTTGTGGGCTCCCCTTCTCTTGTTTTTCAGGTCATCGCCATGTTAAGCAACTGCCGTATGCCCAGATAGCCTCAGACAATGCTGTCTCTGAAAGCACAGTGCAGCTTTGCATGGAAAGGACCATACGTCTTTTCCGAGCGTGCCTGGAGAAGAGGCAGAACGTTGCCCTCGTTTGGAGGGACGTGGGCATGGTGATCATCCAGGGCAGAGACGTCCACACGAAATTTTACACAGCCTTTCTGCAGCGGCTGAACGGGACTGACAAGATGTTGCAAGCTCTTCTTGAGGTAGGAGACTCATTCTCACAGCACCTCTCCTGCTCCTTCTGAAATGTGTTCTGGGGCTGGCGGGCTGCTTCCTCCTGGCCTGCCATGCCCTCTGCAGCCACTTGGGCTCCTCACGGTCCCCACCGCAGCAGGCTCTCTGCAGAGCATTTCCCTTGCCGGCGGTGGTCTGGCTCTGCAAGGGATAACTCCCGGAGGGGCCTCACTTTGTGACTAAAAGCCGGCGTTGGTGGTGGGGAGCGCTGCTTGCCCCGCTCTCAGGGTAGGGAGCAGAGGAACAGGCAGAGCAAGGCTTGCTGAGGCCAGAGCCCTTCGGCTGCTCTGGCTTTTGGCTTGTGTTGGTGTAAGGTGGACTGAGCAGCCGGCCTTTCCCAGTGTCCCCATGTCCCCTCATCTGTCTCCATCCTCATTGCAGATGCCAGAGATGAGGGACTCGGTCATCTCGTCCCGTGACACTGCTGCCTCCCAGACCTCTTCGGGACATGTTATTGTGCTACCAGGGTATGTTTGCAGCTGCAGCCCTTGGCTGAGGCAGTGGGCAGCTTCTGAGCTCATGCTGGGAGGACTGCCTTGCCAGGGGCCGAGAACTGCACTCGTGATGGTACTGAGGACAGAGTGTTTCAGAGTGTTGGCAGGGACTTCCCTGCTTGCTCTTGTTCAGTTTGACTTTGCTTGGAGGAACAGGGGACAGTGACAATACTTTACACATCTGTCCTACGATGGACCTAGAGAGGCAATATTTTCCACCACGTTTCTCCTGCTCTTTTTCCTTCCTGTGCATGAGACTGCCTTCTGCTTGGGGGCAAGGGATAGAGGGGTGATTTCTGGTCCAAAGAGGAGCTTGCATCTGGTGGAGCTCTCTCGAGCTTTGCCTCGTGCCTACGTTACTGTGCAGTGCCATCGACAACGGAGGGGAAGGAGGTGACTCCTTAATGCTTATAAAGGCATTAACCTGCGAGGCTCTACAAGCAGCTTTGGAGGACAAGATCAGAACTCAGAAGGGTGTTGGATAATCAGAGCACTAGGGATGAGACTGCTCTCCATGTGCACTCTGCACTCTGAGGAAGAGAGGAATCAGTTTGCCCAGAAGCAGCAAGGGGGTTTTGTGGGAGGATGCCTGTTCTCACAGGAAAGGATGGAAAACCACTGGCACAGGCAGGCGGGGCCTTGCCTGCCCCTCCAGCCACTGCAGCCCCTACTGTGGTCCTCTGGGATGGGCTGCCCTGGGAAACAGTGCAGCGACGTTTCTTCATCGTGGTGCCTTCTTCCTTTGTCCAGGTACAAGCTTGAGACCGTGCCTAACATGCCATGGGTGAAAGCTGACCTGAGAGGACACGTGAATGCCAGCCCAGAAGGCAGGGGAAAAGGTTACAGTAGTGGAAAAAACGGTGAGAGACCAGAGGGTTGCTGGCAGGGGGCTGTAGGATTTCCTTCCTCCGCGCCTGGAGGCGATTAGAGATGAGGTTACCCCAGGATGCCTGGAAGAGGGAGGGGCACCTCCTTTGACTCTTTGCACCCGTTATGGGAAAGCTCCAGTGACCCATTGTGGAACAAGGTCTGAAGACAGCCCTGCCCCACAAATAGCCACTGGGGCTGCTGAAGGACATCTTCCCAGTGGCTTCCGCTCCCCAGCCTGTGCTGCAAACAGTGTAAAGTTCTCGCCCTGCTTCTTTCTATCATATGCTCAGATGTCTTGGAAGTAATGCCTTTTGTGTGAACCTGCACCAGCAGCAAACCTGTGTGCATGGGACCGAGCCAGAAATGCAAGAGCTGGCAGCTCTTGTGCTAAATGATTCCCCTCTCCAGAATGACTCTCCCAGCATCTCCCAGGGAGACCCCCCGCCCTCAGCACATGGATGAGAGAAAGCCATCAAAACAGGGTTTCCCCAGGGAATAATGGTGCACCGTAGGCATGAGGAGCTGGACGGAAAGACAATGTCGGAAGAGGCCTAAGACCTCCTAGGAAACAGGACTTTCATCCAACGGGATGGAAAGGACCACCTTCACCAGTGTTACCGGAGGCCTAGTAAACCCGCATGTTCCCATGTTGGAACTGGGACACGACAGGCACGCCGTTCCCAGGACAACAACAAGATAACTCTCTCCTTTCCTGTTTTCCAGAGGATCTTGCCGAGAAGCGCCTCCTTCATCGACCAAAGCTTGCTCCAAATCGGTTATCTGCAATAACTGTAAAGTCAGAGCAGGCTCAGAAAGCTGAGGGGAGTGAGCCCCCTGCCAGGTGAGACACTTGCATCCATGGGTGAGGGGGTCCCTGTGCTGGGAGTGAGAGGTTTCTCCTGGACGCAGAGGCTAGACAAACTCAGAGTGGGGTTTATGCCACGTCCCACTAACTACTGTTTTCTTGGTCTATGGCGAGTGCCTCGTAGCTTCTTGGGACACTGCTGGCAGCAGGATTTCTTTCTTTGCTTCTGGTGTGCAGATGGTGCTGAGTAACTGGCTGCAAATGCCCATTCCGGGAGCAGAAGGTCTTTCTGGCTTTCCCTTCAGAATGGAATGACCCTGACTTTTCTGTTGACTGACAACAGTGTTCTGCAGTGAGTTACTGCAGAGGATTCCTCCGATTAACCAGAAGCCTCTTCTATGCTAATGCCTGCCTTATGGCTGGCCAAAGGGAAGGTCCAAAGAGAGCTCAGTGGCAGGATGGCTTTTCCCATGGGGTCTCGTCCTCTGTCTTTTGAGACAGAGAGTGTCTCCAGTGCCCAACCTGCTCCCCCAGCCCGTGAGCACTCTGTAGTTCAGAACACTGAGCAGACTTCAGCACACTGACCTGGCGGGTATCTCTGGGCATAGGACCCTCTTCCTCTCATTGCTCTGGCAAGAAAAGGCCTAGACCTGGGCATCCTGACATTTAGTGGGGCTGTTGGGCACATTGGAGCCTGGGAGCTTGGCGTCTTCTCTGTCCCTGAGGACTTGATCCCAAGAAGGCAAGCGGAGCGCATTCTGCTGCAGAAGCACAAGATGCCAGAACCAGCTCCTCCTGCACTCCTGCCCACACACCCTGTTGCATCTTTGCAGGCAGCTGCCGGCCATCCAGGGAACGATCTTGAAGGAAGAGGAGCAGAAAGAGAAAGTGTTCCGTGGGGGCGCAGTCAGAACAGTGGACTTCGTTGCCAGAGCTATCGAGAAGAGAGAAAAGGTACCTGACAGGGGCTGCTGCAGTGGCTGTGCCGTACTGCACTGTAGAGAAGCATCGCTCCGTGCATATCAGCTCTCGCAAGGTGCCTCACAGTGTGCTAGCAACTGACTAGTTGCTTTGAGGCTTGCATGAAGAGAGGCGGGTTACGGTGTCGTTTGAGAATATCCGTTTCACTCTTTCACTTCCATTAGGCTCACGAAGCATCCCAAAGACCTTACTTGTGGATGGTTCTGTTGGCGGTGTTGCAAGGCTTGGCTGGGATAGCCAGCTGGCAGGTGGTTTCTAGCCTGGTGGTCAATTAGCTCCCCGGTCATTACAGACGCGCTCTTAGGTGGAGCCAGCAGAAACCTGGGAGAAAACCCGTGTGGACAGAAAGGCAGAAGAGAAGGGGCAGAGTGGGTAGGAATGAAAACAGCTCAGCTCTCTAGAGGGCAGACTAATGCTGCCCGCTGTTGCATTTTGGTCACCCTCCAGGATAAACAGTTAAAGACGAAGCAGAAGGTTCCTAAACACATCCAGAAATACTTGCTTGAGGAGGAAAAGAAACAAAAAAAGCCGATGGAAGAGAAAAAAAGAAAACGTCAAACTGTGCCAGCGACCAAAGCGAAGCCTGGGAGAGAAGTGGAGACACTGAAAAGCCAGGTACTTTGAATTCCCGCAGAGAAAGAGCACGTTCTCCTGCAGGGAGACTGAGATTGCGCTGTGCCTCTAGCACCCAAGCCATGATAGTAGCGCTGCTGCCGCAAGGCTGAGCGGGTGACTGCTGCCTTTCTTGAGCAAGAGGGGTGACAGTAGTAGTGAAACCCTGGTGATCCTCAGGCGTCACCCCAAGGGTGTGCTGAGGTTGCTCTCCTGGTGTTTCCTGTGCCACTAGTGATCCGAAGTGATCTGGGGGTCTGCATGCTGGGAAGTGGTACCCTGGGGGTGTGAGGCTGTTGTATGAGAGTCTCTTCCTGTGCAGGAATTCAGTACCTCTGAGCGATTGTCAGTCTTCTCCCTGACTGACTGGGAGATGGGGGAGTGGAGCCGCGACTTCATGGAGATGACGATGAAGGACTGGAAAGATGCCGGGGAAGAGCCACCCAGAGTCCCTGAGGAAGACCCTGTTCCCCCTAAGCGGTAGTGTACCAGGGCCAGCCGAGGCCTGGGGCAGTGGGGTGGTTGTGTGCCATAGGTGGTTGGTCAAGGAAGCCAACCCCTGGGGCATGGGGCTGCATGGAGGGCCTGGGAATTTCTCCAGCCACGGGAACGAGCTGGGTTAAAGGCTGATGGCAGGGGCCAAAGCAGGTGCCTAAAAGTCCTCGTGGCTCAAAGGGGACTGCGTATGTGCGGGGCTGGGTGAAGGAAGAGGCAGGAGGGTCAGCGCTGAAGGGCCAGGGAGACTTTGTCCTTGCTGTTGCAGAAGCCTTTCCCCACGGACAGAGCGGGCCCTGCGGGAGGTGGTGACGTGCATTCTGAGGCAGGTCGCCCGCAAGCGCAGGGGGCAGAGGGATGAGCAGGCAGATCTGCAGGACAAGCTCCAGTGGTAAATCTCCCCAGGCACGGGCAGTGCTTCCTCTCCTGCAGTGCCCGTCCTCCCCGTGCCCGCAGCACCGGGGGACAGGGGCACTGCTGCGGGCCTCTTGGCAGAGCCGCCTTCTGCAGCTGCGGCAGGCGCCAGCCTGGGAGCCCCGGCTGGAGCGCGGCTCCGTGTGCTCACACCTCCTCCTCCCCTCCCGTCCGCAGCGAGCTGGCGGTGCTGCAGTGGCAGCGTTCGGGGAGAGAGGCACGCAGCAGCCCGCTGTGGGAAGCTGGACCCCGACCTGCACCCCCTGCTTGGCCAGGGAAGAGGACGGCAGGACCGGTACGTGCCATGGGCTTGTGCAGGGACTCTGGCCTATCCACCTGTGCAGGAGGGCAGTGCCGTGGATCTCGTGTCCAACAAGGGCGCTCACCGTGCGCTTAGCTGAAAGCCGAAGCACGCCTCCTCAGAAGTTTCCAGGTTGTTCTGTCCATTCAGAAGACAGCCTTCACTCTTGCCGCCTCCAGAAACACCCAAAGACTTGAGCTGGAGGTGTCTTAATGGCTCGCCCACAACAGGAAGCAGCTACGTTGCTTTCAGCCCCACGGTCACTTGGCTCAGGGATCACTGCAGAAAGACTCCGCACTCAGGCCTGTGTGCACTAAGCCTACTAGACAGCAGTGCTGCTGCTGAGAAGGACCTGGGAGTATTGGCGGGTGACAAGTTGACCGTGAGCCGCAGTGTGCCCTTGCAGCCAGAAGGGCTGGCGTGTAGTATCCTGGTGTAGTATCCTGGGGTGTCCTGGGAGCAGTGTGGCCAGCAAATGGAGGGAGGAGATCCTCCTCCCTTTACTCCACCCTGTTGTGGCCACATCTGGAGCGCTGTGTCCAGTTCTGAGCTCCGCAGTACAAGAAAGTCAAGGAGCTACTGGAGAGTGTCCGTCAGAGGGCCACAGAGATCGTTATAGGTCCGGAGCATCTCTTATGAGAAGAGTTTGCGGGAGCTGGGCCTGTTTAGTCTGGGGAACAGAAGGCTGAGGGTGGATCTGGTTAATTCATAGCAATAGCTCAAAGGTGGATGCCAGGAGGATGGTGCCAGGCTCTTTTCAGTGGTGCCCAGCAACAGGACGAGGAGTGTTGGCCATAAACTAAAACACAACAAATTTCACCTCAACGTGAGGAAGAGCTTCTTTCATTTGAGGGGGGCAGAGGCCTGGAACAGGCTCCCCAGGAGGGTCTGGAGTCTCCCTCTCTCGAGACGTTCAAACCCCACCTGGATCTGTTCCTGTGTGACCTGCTCCGGGTGGCCCTGCCTTGGCAGGCGGGTTGGACCGGATGATCTCCAGAGCTCCCTTCCTACCCTGATGATTCTGTGCTTTTGTGACTGCAAGCAAACCAGGGCTGATGGAGAGGCTGAAAAGAAGGGGCAGGAGGGAGGGACGGAGGGAGGGGGAGAGCTAAAATTCCCCCAGCCCTCTGCAGGGGAGACTAACAGTGCCCACTGCTGCATTGCCATGGCCCTGCAGGCACAGGTCTACGGGTGCGTGGAGGAGGAGGAAAAAACACGCAAGCTCTGGGACTCCTTGCGCAAGAAGTACCAGCAGAAGACAAGGGCAACAGTGGCACCCCCGAAGGCTTGGAATGAAAAGCAAGAGCAACGGAAGGTCCAGGTACTGCCGCAGTGAAAAATAATGAGGAAAAGAACATTCCTCTCGTCCAGGGAGCCAAGGTGGAAGGTCCCTAAGGCGTAGGGGTGTGGGGGCTGACTGTCCTCTGTGGGACTGCACCAGCTCGAGGCACCTTCCCTATTGCCCAGCAACATGTCCTCTGCTCACCTCTCTCTGTGCAGGGTCCTACATTCGTGGCATTCCCATGTGGTGGCGAGGCACCAGGGGAGGATGAGGAGAGCCCAGAGCAGAGTCTGAGTCTTTGCCATTCTCAGGACTCAGATCTGCAAAGGTGAGTGTGGACCAGCTTCAGGACAGACCTGGGCCAGCTGGGGGTGGGGGACGCAAATCCCAGAGCCATGGGTCTGGACAAGGATAGCATCCTTTCCTTTCTCATGTCCCGGCTCGATCCCCGATGCCTGGTGCCTCTCTGCAGCCCCAAGCACAGTCAGCACTGTGGGGTTGAGTGGGACCATAGGGTGGGCATGACTGGGAGAGGGGAGAGGCAGGAGGATCTCGGTCATGATGCGAGGTGTTCTCCTGGTTGTGGCAGGAGGCTTTCCCCAGGGACCCAGTGGGCTTTGCAAGAAGCAGCGACCCGCCTCGTCCGGAAAGTAGCGGAACAGCCCGTTTCGGTGGTGGCGAGGAGGAGTCCCTCATGTAAGGATCTCCAAAGGTATCCCTTGCCCAGCACTGCCCTTTCTTCCTTTGACTTCCTGCACCCCTGGGCCAAGGAGGGCTTCTCCTGACAGCTCTCATGGTGTGGAGTGCTGCAGGCTGGGATCGCATCCCGGGCACCATGGATCTGATCTCTCCAGCCAGAAGCAGATCTCACCACGTGTCCTGACTAGACCTGTAGTGTTGCTGTGCACCTCTCTCTGCACGCAAGGCTACAGAGCTTTGTATTCAATTCCTCAGCTCTGGGGAGCAGATCCAGTGCACAACGGCGGGATCCAGGAGAGCCTCTGAGGCACAGAGGCTCCCAAGATTGATGTCCAGCAAAAGCCTCCTCCAGGACCACAAGCAGCAGCACCGACCAGCCGGGCTGTTACCAGCTGTGCTTCCATCTGATCAGTAAAGACCTCTAAGCCAAGCACTGTGCCTGACACTGTGGGTCTTTCCTTGGTGGCTGTGAAATATGCACTCAGCGGCGAGTGAGCTTTGGTGGGGCAGGGAAAGGCCACTGCAGGACGGAGGAGTTTCAGTCCTACTGCAGGGCAGCCCTCTCCCAAGGCTGTGCTATAGCAGCTCAGCTGCAGCCCTGCTCTTGGTGGTCTGTGCCCCTCCTGGTCTCTGGCAGTGTGCACTGCCATGGCTGCGCAGCTCTGCTGTGGAGGGTGGAGAGGAGAGGAGGGAAGAGGAGAAGGAATTCTGCTTCACAAGTCTAGCAACAATTCGAGCGCCAGCCTCCTGCTGCAGTC
>JAUELP010068870.1:0-17075 GCA_032357275.1 Micropsitta pusio
CTTATGGGGTTGGGGCAGCCACAGCTTCTTTTGGGCAACCTGTTCCAATGTCTCACCACCCTCACAATGAAGAAATTCCCAATATCTCATCCAAATCTACCCTTTCAATTTCCACTGAAATGAATAAATGTGTTATTTTGGATCAAATACTGCAAATTAGTCTGGAGCATCATGCTGTTGCAAATAAGGGTAAAACCTAAATGTCTGAACTGGAGTATAATCTGCTTCTTCAGAACTTCTAAGGCATGAGCTAGTAACATCTCCAGTTTTCATCATGCACTTGAAGAGTAAGATACAAGTTGCATGCAGAGAATCCAGAAGAAAGCAATGAGAATGTCTAGAAGCTGAGAAAACTTTGCCTTGGAGCACAGATTGAATGCTTTTAGGTCATCTTACAGAAAAGATGATAACAGGGAAACATGTTTTTTTCACATATATAAAAGAATAAAACACCTTTTTCTCATACCCACAATTGATAGAGGAAAAAAAATTACCTTAAATTGCAAGAAAGGAAATTTTAGTTGGACACAAAATGGTACTAAATGACTTACTAAGATCCTTTTCTGATCTGATTCTATTATTACGTGCAAACTATCTGCTTTAAAGTCTCTTACTTATTTCTGTCAGTATTGCTGGTACTGACTGCAAGAAAAGGAAGCCGCAGTTCTAGGAAAGTAAAGAACTGGCTGCCTAAAATGCACAGCACACCAGTTCATCTGGTTAACACTAGTGATACTAACCCCAGCTTTTAATCATGCCTCCGCAACTGTCAGAAGTCTATGTAAATAAATGTACTTTAAAACCACTTAATTATAAAATAATTATTCCTTGAAACATCAAGCATTAGTTTAATCAGTGTTGACAACTTCCATGATTTTATTAAGTCTAATCAATCTGAAGCAGCTTGATTTTTTGTTGTGAGATGGTGTAATCAGCTATATTTATTTTTTAAAAAATTAGCTCTGCAGATTACATGGAAAATCCTAAAAGTGTAATCTGAACATATGCTAAAGATTAAAAAAGCCAGAAGGTGAATAAAACCATGTGTGTTTTTTAAGCTCATAATTTTAAACTAGGGTTTATAATTTTAGGAGATCTGACTCATGATTTTTGAACTTCTGGTTTGGCAATACCAAATTACCCTGCCCTATATTCTGCTGTTCTGAGAATGTCCATATTAGTGATCATGCAGTTGTGTAATTTGCCAAAAACATACTGATTAGCAGAACTTTGTTATTTACAAACACAAAGGAACACTTATTTAAGAAAGATCATGTATTGTGGCTGCCTTTCAAATTAACAAGGAGCATCTCTTTGCAAAAAGTAGAAGTATATAAAAAAAGTAACGTAAAAAAGTTACATGGTTCCCTCCCACACACACAGTGATTTTTAATACAGCAGCACCTTGTCAGAAGAATCTTGTCATTTTATATACTGATAGTTCTTGTCTGAGTTCCAGTTCCTAAACATATATTCACAAATACAAATGAGACGAAGAATTTCACTGATTAAAAGATACTATGGCAAAGTATTCTTCATTCTTAGCACTGCTGTTACTTAGACTTTTCCGAACTGATTGATATTACAAAATAATTTATCCTCACCAATACAATCTGATTTATGCAATATTCTGAATAGATTTACTGGGGAAATGGATATGAGCAAATGGATACAGGGGAAATGGATACCAGAATTTAAGGTCTAAAGTCTTCTGATTTTCAAACCTGAACAGATCGTTGCATTTTAACTTTTATCATTTTAATGATCCAAGTGGCTGATGTCTTACTGAACTTTAACTTGTATTCACTCCTATTTTTAGACTACATTGCCTTATGAAATACCAAGATAAAGAAAAGGGCTGAATTTTTAGCTCTGTGCCAGATACTGAGCTTGCTTCATTGAAGTATCTAAATACCACCTTCATTTCTTCCTGGGTGGTGTAATGGAGAAGATCCTACAGCACATTATATAATGCTGTCAAACAGGACTCATGGGTGTATTATTGATCCTACACAAATAAATGGATCAGAAAGAGGCCTTCTACTTCCAGAGATGCCAACTTGCTGTTCTGAAAGTTACTAGGAAAATATGGCTTACACATTCAGGATGGGAGAATAACAGCAAATGTTTTGTTAAAGGGAAAATCAGACTTGTGCTGAAGTCCTCACCATAAGCTCACTCTTTAATTTCTGAACCAGTCTGTTTAGCTCACCTATAACATGACTGCATATGAAACAACATGAAAGAAAATCATGTGGCTCTTCCCATATGAGAGTATGACAGCATAGATGAGTTGGTCCACAAATTGTTCAAAAAGTCTTAGAGAACTGCTGACAAAAAGCAGGCTTGTAATAGATCTGCTGAGAAAAGGGAATAAGTTTAATGATGTTTTGGAGGTTGCTTCCTCTAGTTAGACAGAACTTTCTCTAACGACATTGTTAAGAGATGAGAGGTGATGGCAAGAACATCACATGAACTTCTGATTAGGCACAACAGCTTAAAGAGCAGCTCAGACCTGTACATAATCATTGTACAAGAAGAAAACAGCACCTATGTGCTCATCTGGAAAAGAAATACTTCTACAACAAGCTAAATGTAATATTTGGTAGCCTGAGTATACAGAGCTTTTGATTTTTCCTGAGACTAACGAGTGTGTCATTTACACCGTAAGAATTCCTCCAAGATCTTTCCCCCAAATTTACTATAGCAAAACAACAATTCAAATGATGAAATAAATAGGACTGAGGAAGTACTATCAGGATAAGCAGTAACCCAGTCAATGAAAACAGCTCTTTAGCAGGTTATCAGCACAATCTGGGTATCAGCACAACCATACCAAGGCCATACTAGTTACTGAGCCAAGGAAACCCCAAACAAGTTTTTTCTGGAGCTGTTGTATGTATTTTGTGCCTGAGCTGATAAAACATACATTAAAAACCTTTAGGCCATAATTAATGAAATGTCACTTCTAAATCTGATAAAAACCTGAATGATTACAGCTACACTTAAAAGGGGTATCAATTAATTTTGCTGCAAAGGCTGGTAATTTTGCTAATCAGTACTGTATTATTTTTTAGCTCTCTCCATCTCTGTTTCTGTACATACCTTTTTGAGGCAAAAATCCTCTTTTTACTCGGAAATAACATGATCTGAGTTTGTACTGCAGCTATCAAAACAAGGTTCTCATTCATTACTACTGCTCCTAAGGGACAGTCCTCAAAAGGACACAAATAATAAATAATACCAACTTTTCAGCTGAAACAGAATTTATCAACTACCTCTTTGTATTGCTCTGGCATTTCTCCTCTCTCCATATGATACAATCAACTGAATGAAGTAGCAGTGAATTACAGGAAGAGATAGTTTGGTGATGAATCAGTCACTGGTCTAACTACAAGAGAAACCGACGCACTTCCCATCAAAGGAATATGCATATGGTATATACAGAGCAGCTCCTGTTGGAGGTAGGGAGAGCTGACTGTTTCCATTTTCCACTGACTTACTTGGATTTCCCCGAGGTTAGAACCTGTGTGAAAAAAAGACCAGGATCTGTGGGAGAATAATAGTTACTTAAGCATGTACAGCATTTACTGTCAGAAATTGAAGCTCTTCCATCTCAAAACAACATACGCACATAACACACGAAAGAGGTGGAATCTTCATGTCTTACAAAAAGGTTTTGAAAACCACACTAATCGCAACAAGGATGCGTTTGAATGGGAGTTGGAGGATCTGTAACTGCGTGAAAACAAACCAGGCTGGGAAAAGCTGTAACATACTTTCTATGAGGGCTGCTAGAGCATAACGCTGAAGTCTGCGGACAAAATTAGTGATGATTTAAGTGTACAGCGTATTTAATCCTTCTCTCACGTAACATGTGAAGTCTGTGGGTGGCAGACTTTTAGCCGATCTTTGAAAGTAGCTGTCGTAAAGGAGCTACTCACTAAGCCTCGAAGGAAAAAAAGAATTCGGTGTGGTATTTTGCTCTCCTTGCTGGAATATTTTTAAACGTTTGTCTCAAAGTAAGAAGAGTAATTTGGAGGAAGCACAGCAGCACATTTTCATGTGTAATAGATTTCCATCAAAGCACTTTCCCAGCTCCGAGTTAATAGCTTCATAGCTTTTGCTAAATGTAGGCGTGACGACATTCTGCATTAGCACAACAGAAAACAATTTGGAGACGTTTCAATAATGGTCACCACGCAGGAACACGCAGCAACCGGGCTTCCCAAGCCCCTAACTCCTTTCCATGTTTGCCTGGCGGTACCGGGACAGGCTACCCGCCACCTCGGCAGCACTCGCAAACCGTGACTGACCACCGACTGCGGCCCCTCAGGGCGAGGAGAGCGCCCGCCCGTGCGGGTATGTGCGCGGAGGGCTGACAGCGAGCCAACTGCTGCCGAAATAAGGCTAAAAACTGCCTCAGCTTTCGCTCGCTGCAGGACCTTCCATCTGCCACAGCGGGAGGGCGACGAGCCACCGGCGCTGCGGAGAGGTCTCCTCAGGCTGGCGGCACCTCAGCCCCGGCCCCACCGTAGTCGGTGAGACAGACCGGACACCGCTTGGCTGCCGTTCAAAACTGACAAGCCGCGGGTGCGGGGAGGACTGGACGGAGAGAAGGGGGTGTGTGGAGAGAGCTGAATTTCTGCCTCCTCGCGACCAAATAAGGGTAAATTCCCCAGCAGCTGGCTGCCGGCTGCGAGATGACCGCAGCGCTGAAGCACACACCGGAAAGCACGGCCACGCTCCTCCCTCACGCCACTGTCCTCAGAGGGACGGGCAGGCGAGTCGCATAGCGACCACCCGGCCTGCCCCTCCCGGTCGAGGCGGCCCGATCCCCATTGGATAGCGCTCATGTCAATCACCGGCCCTGATTCGAATGTCTACGGGAACTTTCTCGCAGAGTTTGGGGCGGGGGAGGGGCCAGTACCAAGCGCGTGTGGTGATTGGTTGAGGGCTATGGCGCAGGCTGCAAGACGAGACGGATCGAGAAGGACCCGGAAGAAGGGGTTCGTCTGGCAGCGGTACAGCGGGGAGGGCTGGGCTGGCGGGTGGGAGCCACGGCTCTGAATGGCCAGACGGTAGGAGGTGGGTGCTCTCCTGTAATTCTCAGAGGCGATTGGCCGGTGGCGGCGGGCGGGTGTCCAGATTGGCCATCAGGGTTCTGGCAGGTTCCAGAAGACGGCCCAGCCGGCTATAAAGTGTGCGGCAGCTGCAGCGGGCTGGCACATCGCGCCGCGGGAAGCAGCGAGAGCGGGTGGCGGGAGCGGCAGCGGCAGCGGCCAGCGCGGGTGAGCGGCTGATCTGAGCAACCTGACATCATGTCTGGCAAAGGGCCGGCAATCGGCATCGACCTGGGCACCACGTACTCCTGCGTGGGGGTCTTCCAGCATGGCAAAGTGGAGATCATCGCCAACGACCAAGGGAACCGAACCACACCCAGCTATGTGGCCTTCACTGATACAGAGCGCCTCATTGGTGATGCAGCCAAGAACCAGGTGGCTATGAACCCTACCAACACCATCTTTGATGCTAAGCGTCTCATCGGCCGCAAGTATGATGACCCCACAGTGCAGTCAGATATGAAGCACTGGCCGTTCCGTGTGGTGAATGATAGTGGCAAGCCCAAGGTGCAGGTGGAGTACAAAGGTGAGATGAAGACTTTCTTCCCAGAGGAGATCAGCTCTATGGTCCTAACCAAGATGAAGGAGATTGCTGAGGCCTATCTGGGGTGCAAAGTGCAGAATGCTGTCATTACAGTGCCTGCTTACTTCAATGACTCCCAGCGCCAGGCCACCAAAGATGCTGGCACTATCACTGGCCTTAATGTGATGCGTATTATCAATGAGCCCACAGCAGCTGCTATAGCCTATGGGTTGGACAAGAAAGGTACTCGAGCTGGTGAGAAGAATGTGCTCATCTTTGATTTGGGAGGGGGTACTTTTGATGTGTCCATCCTTACCATTGAGGATGGAATCTTTGAGGTGAAGTCCACAGCTGGTGACACCCATCTGGGTGGGGAGGACTTTGACAACCGTATGGTGAACCATTTTGTGGAAGAATTCAAGCGTAAGCACAAGCGTGACATTGCTGGCAACAAGCGTGCAGTGAGGCGGCTGCGTACGGCTTGTGAGAGGGCAAAGCGCACCCTCAGCTCTTCCACACAAGCTAGCATTGAGATTGACTCCCTCTTTGAGGGTATTGACTTCTACACCTCCATTACCCGTGCCCGCTTTGAGGAGCTTAATGCAGATCTCTTCCGTGGCACCCTGGAGCCAGTGGAGAAGGCTCTGCGTGATGCCAAGCTAGACAAGGGCCAGATCCAAGAGATTGTGCTGGTAGGTGGCTCTACCCGTATCCCCAAGATCCAGAAGTTGCTACAGGACTTCTTCAATGGCAAAGAGCTCAACAAGAGCATCAACCCCGATGAGGCTGTCGCTTATGGTGCTGCAGTGCAAGCAGCTATCCTCATGGGAGACAAGTCTGAGAATGTGCAGGATCTGCTGCTGTTGGATGTCACTCCTCTGTCCCTGGGCATTGAGACAGCTGGTGGAGTGATGACTGCTCTCATCAAGCGCAACACCACCATTCCCACCAAACAAACTCAGACCTTCACAACCTACTCAGACAACCAGAGCAGTGTCCTTGTCCAGGTATATGAAGGTGAGAGAGCTATGACGAAGGACAACAACTTGCTGGGCAAGTTTGAGCTGACTGGTATCCCCCCTGCTCCCAGAGGTGTACCTCAGATTGAAGTAACCTTTGATATTGATGCCAATGGCATCCTCAATGTGTCTGCTGTGGATAAGAGCACTGGCAAGGAGAACAAGATCACGATCACAAATGACAAGGGTAAGGATCTATCTGTTTCTGGCGGTGGGAAGCTGCTGTAATCAATCTTTCACTAACAGTGGTTGACTGTAAAACCGATCTTAAAATGCTGCTGTGTTGCGCAGGCCGGCTGAGCAAGGAAGACATTGAGCGCATGGTTCAGGAAGCAGAGAAATACAAAGCAGAGGATGAAGCTAACAGAGATCGGGTGTCCGCCAAGAACTCCCTCGAGTCCTACACTTACAACATGAAGCAGACAGTGGAGGATGAGAAACTGAAGGGAAAGATAAGTGACCAGGACAAGCAGAAAGTGCTCGACAAGTGCCGGGAGGTGGTTTCGTGGCTTGATCGCAACCAGATGGCTGAGAAGGAAGAGTATGAGCACAAACAGAAAGAGCTGGAGAAACTCTGCAACCCGATCGTCACAAAATTGTACCAGGGGGCTGGAGGTGCCGGGGCGGGTGGCTCCGGTGGTCCAACCATCGAAGAAGTAGATTAAAGAGGACTGAAACATAGACTGATTAATGGACAGTCACTCCATTCTTTGCTTTGTTTTGTTTTGGTTTTTTTTTTTCTAACCTTTAAGGAAAACGTCCTTGCCGATAACAGAGTTTATTCTGTTGGGTGTGTATAAAGGCAGATCTGTCAGCTTGGTTTTGATAAAGGGAAGGCACATCCTGCTTTATAAGGTTAGTAATAGACAAATTTTGTTAATTCAGATACAGCTGTTTGTACTCTGGATGTTTGTCTCTGTTTAAGTGTCTCTTCTAAAGTAACCACTTGACTGTTGCAGCTGACAAGTTTCAAGTTATGCATGAGAATCTTTACAGAAGATTAAAAATATATGCCAAATTCAGCTTCTGGAAATTTTGGTAATAAATAAAACGTATTTAAAGCATAAACCTATCTTCCTCCTCTCTGTGAAGGGGCAGTAGTGGGGTAGGTGTGGGAGGGGTGTGTGAGGAAGACCTTCCTGGTGGTGGCCGCAGCCCCTGAGCTCTGCACCCGGGAAGGTGCTGGGAGCAGAAAGTGGTTTAAAGTGGCTGCTGCGGTGGGATGGGGGGTGGCAGCTCGATGGAACAAAGCACAGCCTGGGGAGGGAAAGTTACCCCAAGTAGGGGGTGTTGTTCTTGGGCAGGATCTGCTCTTCATCCACAGCTTGTGGTGTGGGTGGCAGGACCCAGCCCAGCTGCTCCAGCCCTGGAAATGTAGGGGGAAATGCTGTGTTCCTCTTGCTGAAAGCAAACAGTGGGGAAATAAGTACAACAAAAACAGTCGTGCTTGGCAGGCGCTGGGCTCGATAGAACAGAGATGGGGTTTTGTCCAGCTATTGTGTTGTTATAGAGTTATTTTTGGGTTGCTAGTGTGCAAGCTGAGTATATACTTCACTGTGTTTTTTGTTTGTGGGGTTGATTTTTCCACACACACACCCCCCCCCCACTCCATTACAATGCTGCCAAGGACACCCTGAGAACTGGGAGTGCTGAGCAGAGAGCCGAGACGCTGAACTCGACAGAACAGGCAAAATTTGTAGTAAACTTGTCTGGCTTTACTACAAACCGTCTCCAGAGCTCTTCATTTGTTTAAGAAAGCAAAAAACACGCAGCAGCGTTTAGACTGAGGAGCTGCAAATTAATGAGCTCTAATGGAGGAGTCTGATGACATGCACATTTTTGTCTGGCTTGTCCTTTAAGGGAAAAAACCGCAGAGCAGTGGGCAGCTGAAGGCAGTCATCTGCTGTGTTTTGGTTTGTTTGCCATGTTGTAAGTGGGAGTGTTGGGGTGCTGGGAAGTAGAGCAGTGCTGCCCTGCTGGCTTCCTGTGCTGCAAGGAAGGTTGAGGACTTAAATTCTTCAGCTTGTAGCTGATGTGTGTATATGTCTATAAAAAGTCTATAAAAATATTTTGTGATAAAAGGCTGACAAAAATAAACTTGATTGGTATTTAATAATCATCAGAGATGTAGGATTCTGGTTTGCTATGTGGATTTTTCTTTGCCTGTTTGCCAAGGCACTGACTGGGGGGTTTTCTTCACTGGCTACTGAAAGGGGTTCCAGTAACTGCCATGGGGGAGTGTGAGGCTTGTTAAAAGCTTGTATGATCAGCTGTTGTCACAAGTGATTCAAATCCACTTCAAGTTTATTGAATGGTTCCTAGCGAAATGGCTGTGCCATCGCTTAGAGATCTGAGAAGTCACAGCAACTTCAGCACCTGCTGAGTGCTGCAGTGAAATCTCGACAGGCTGTAATGAGGCTGGGTGCTTTTGGTGTTGATGTGCATGGCATCTTGCTGGTAATCACCCTCTTGATTTCCAGGCTGAGCTATACAGGAAGCCTGAGAATGAGGCGGTAGAATGAGTTTTAAATTATTTTTTTTTTTTAGGAACTAATAGGTATATATTCGTATAACTAGAGTAGGTGATCTGTAAGCGGAAAGCTGTTGCTGCAAACTGTCGTGCTTTGCTAGATACACTCTCCTGACTGAAATCCCACTACTGTGAGGCAATAGTAAGGATTAGGTAGCATTCATGTTTGTTGAAAATGTAGGTGAACTTCTTTTTCCTACTAACTGACTGGTAAGTGCCCTTGCCACATAGTTTCCTTTACTTTTCAGCCCTTGCTGTGCATTCCTCAGTGTTGAGGCCCAGTTATTAAATGCAATTTTTTGTTGTTTTTCCCAAATGTCTATTTAAGTGTGTTGCAGAGCTGCTGTAGCTAAATGAACACAGCAGATGTTTCGTCACAAGCCTGTGCTGTCATCTGTCCTTTCTCTCAGCTTGGCCACTGCTGCTCTTTGGCCATTGGTGGTGGGGCAGGCAGGGAGCAACAAAGACCACAGAAGTGTAGTACCTGTCCAGATGGTTAAAATACCCCAGGGGCTGAGGGCATGAGCAGGTTAACACTGGAGTAATTGTGTGCATATGTATATATGTGTGTATACATATATCAATATGTATATATATATATATATTGATTTATTTTCCCCTTGGGAAAAGGATATTTTTTAGTGTGGACACACCTGGACTGTGTGTGGGATATGTGAAAGATGAGAAACTTCTGCTGACTTACATGACTAGAAAAGGATTTAAGTCCTCAGGCACAAAGTAGCCTTTCAAATATGTGAACAAGCCCCCAAAATGCAAGTGTCAGGAAACTTGAAGGGCTCAGAGCTAGATTCCTTGCATTCATTCACTTAGTTTATAAAACAAAGAATAACTCTGAATTTATTTTCAGTACATTGTACTTACCATAACGTGAGCTCTGATCCTTTTAGTTGTAACTTCCCATAGACTCTGATGGGAGTGCATTTGCGTGCCCCCAGTTTTCTTAAAGAAATAAAGTAAATGTCAGAAGGGAAAATGCTGCTCCTTATTTGCGAATAGCTGTACTTGGTGAGTACATGTAGTTCTGAGGAGCAGTTGCACATTTCAAATGAATTTGGCAAAGCCAGGAAAATAATCTTGTCTAAAATCTGCAGTTTCATTGCTTCCGTGCTCTGTATCTCTCATCCTTTGTACTGTCCTGACTCACCAGGAAAGCCAACGCCTTTTGTCAAAACCATGGGCCTGGGTTTCTGAACTTGCTTAAACAGGGCTGTGCAAAGGACCAAGCCCATAGGAAGGATATAAAGTGTAACTTTGTAACTCCTTATATTTGCTGATCGAGTTTGTATGAATGGTATTATTTCATATAGAAGAACACCTGTAGCATTAATACTGGAGAATTTAATCACCCAAATTAAAACCTTAGGTGCCTTAGCGCCTTACTTATGGTGCATCCAGGTGTGGAGCAACGCAAAGCAATCACTCCTGTGTGTGATGCAGGTCACCCTGCAATTCCCCACCCTCGCTTTGCGGGGGGAGCGGGAAGAGCCAGGAAAAGACAAAGCCCAAAAGCATTACTGCATCAACGTGCCATGTGAGAGCCCTTGGAGGGAGCTGAGGACAAGAGAGGTGTCTGGGGGCAACTCACCTGGTAGCTGGAACGCTGAGACATGTTTGGGCAGGCTGCGTCCAGCCAGCCGGCTGGGTGAGTCAGCCCCGTGCC
The DNA here is from genome assembly GCA_032357275.1 of Micropsitta pusio. NCBI lineage: Eukaryota > Metazoa > Chordata > Aves > Psittaciformes > Psittacidae > Micropsitta > Micropsitta pusio. Next base: position 10,877 of record JAUELP010068870.1, read on the forward strand.
TGCCGCCTCCAGAGCGTCTGTTTGAAGTTTACACACAGGACTTAGCAGACAGGCTGCAGCCCTGCTCATCCCTTGTGATACTATCTCAAGGGCAGGAATGAATATATCCTGGCAGCCTTCCTTTTATCTCTTGGGAGACATGGCATAGGGCCCTGCAGGCTGGGCAGCCTTTCTCTTGGGAGCTGCCTGTCATTTATTTGAGAGGTTCTCCTTGAAGGGTTGGTGCACTGTGGGGCACAGCCGTGAGGTGACAACTTTGAAGGAGATGTGGCATCTTAGTACTGCACCGGAAATTTTATCTTCTCCATTGCGAGCCACTCCGAGACACATAAGAGGAACAGCAAAAAAGAAAGGAAGAGTTCAGGGAATTCACGTTTCCAGTCTCTGCACTTACGCTAAACACAAGACATCATGTTAAAAAGCATGTCCTTACACTCACAGTTAGGACATGATATATTTTAAAGTACTTTTTTTTTCAGTCTTGTCAGTGCACTGCATTTCAAGCCCTACTTATTTAAAAGGTGTTCCAGGTCTCCTCTTTTGCCTTCTTCCTGCCATAGATTTCCCTTACCATGTCCCTTTAGAAAACACGCAGTGGTCTAATCTCTCCTACATCACAGCCACTGTACCTTGGCACATGGGAATTCTGTGATATTAAACCAGCAAAGCATGTGGATGCTCTTACAGCAGCAAAATTATGCTCCACAGTTGTTCATCACAAGAAAGTTATCACCCCTCCCTACCCCGCAGCAAAACAAGTTATGCTAGTAAAGCTGCTTTAGCACACCTATGTGGGTCAGGTATCACATCTCTCCTCCACTCTCATCCACGTATTTATGCAGGCAGAAGCCTATAGCATAGACCTGCCTCCAGAGTAGATTTTGCTTGCAGCAGCATGGTGATTATATAGTTGGGCAGGCCAGCATTTCGAGATGCAACAACATATTTCATTTCCACATATGAAACAGCAGTATTAAAAAACCCTGATCCACCCTTGCATGACCCATTTGCCTTTACTCTCTCCTGCATCAGTAGGGTGTAGACACAGACAAGCTGGTTCCTCTTGTCATCCCAGTAACAGCATGAGCCACGAATTTCAGAGAGGGGGTGAATTTCCCTTTAAGAGCCAACATGTTTCTTGTAGTCTTTTTTTTTTTTAATGAAAATTGTTAGCAGTATAGGAAATTTTTGTTCCTTTTCTATTGCTGAAGACACTCTCTCATCATTCAGGACTTGGTTTAGTGTGTGTTGGCCAGTGCACAGTTGACAGATCGCTGTTGTATCCTGGACCAAGCAGTGTAAGGTCATTCTTGCTTATGCTTAGGTAGCAGTTAGCAGCACCTGTACCCTGTCTGTTGGAGCAGTTCAAAATTTTGCTGTTCCAAATTATTGCAGGTCAACAGTTAAAAATGTGTTTTTAATAGGATTGAAGAACAAAAAGACTTCTAGCAGTGCCAATGCTATCTGTTTCAGGCAGCACTATAGATAAAAAAGTGGATTTAGGGTCTTGGTTGTCTTGCTATTCACTGGCAAGCATAATAAAATATTTTAAGTCAATCCCTGTATGAGCTGTTCCATGGCTGAACTGACATTCTAGCAGTCATGTCATAGCTGAACACAGCATTGTTTGTTTTCCAGACTGTATCTAAAAATGTAAGCTTATTTCTTTCAAAACCACATTTATCTCTCATTTGGCAGAATCCTTTTCCTGCTACAGATCTCATTCACATGTTTGCAAATGTACCAACACAGTCTGGTTAAAGAGAACTGATGCTAGTAAGTCCTTAGAACCCATCCACTACAGGTATCCCCAGCACTACAGGTGGAGGCTAACTAAACTAAAAATTCTAATAAGCCAGTAAGTTCTGTAACAAATTAAAACTAAAAGTGAAGAAGTTCCCTGCAAAAACTACCTTCAAAGCTTATAGAGTTGAATAGAGAAGATCTTGCCTATAGTACTTCTATATTAAATTTTTCACCTGTTTTCCTAATTCTGTAGTATGTAGATGGTTATTATATCCTACAGCATGACTAGAAAATAGGCTATGACATTTTTGTTAAGCTCCATAGATTTCTGAGTACCTCAGAATACAGAATCAAAATAAAAGTTTTGAAAATACCTACTGAGTATGAGGTACATTTAAATACTTCGGTCTTTCTATTAGAGGCATGTTGATAACAAAAGGTTGATTACTGGGGGCACAAGGCAAATGCCTAGCTGTATGAAAACAGCTGACAACTGCTAATGTTCAGTAATCTCATCTGATAAAAGAATGCAGAGGGAGTAATTGCATGAGGATTTCAGTAAAAGAATGTGCAGCTGGTTTTTCTGGCTTTCCAAAAGCAGCCTGCGTTCCCGTAAGTGGTGCTAGGCAATCGCTGCCTCCTGATTTCCTTTAGACCTGGGCTCGGTAGCTATTGCTGCCTTTGCGTATCAAAATACCTTTAGCCAGTTTGTGGCTGTGGATGTAGCCACCACTGAACTCAGCAGATAGCCAGGCCACAGGGCTCTGAATCTGCAGCAAGGCTAGTGCTGGTGTCCCAGGAAGACAGGATGTGAGGTGGGCACAGTATCTCTCCAGGTCTTACAGCCTAACTACCCTTTGCTGTGCGTGATCCAAGGAATGGGACTGAAACACAGCAGTGCTGATATGTGAAAACAGTGCAAATTGCTGAAATCAAAGAATTTTGAGCTTCAATTTTGCACAAATCTGAAGTGAAAAAACATAGTGGTGTTCATAGTATCATGCCTGAGGTCATTATTCATTCCATTCATATAGCATGATCCTGCTTTTAATGAGCAGGCAGAAGTATTTGGCAGGTAAATGGCATAGTCATGGACTAAGAATTAGTTACTGTGAAATTGAATTCTTCAGTTGTGTTTCTAATACAAACAGTAGTGCACACACACAGAGTCTAATATGCCCAGAGAAACCAGGCCTGTCATTTAACTTACTCTGGGAAAATAGGAGGAAATTAATGCGGTGGGTATGGAAGACAGACTTGGCACAGCAAGAAGAAACAAGAAGCAGAAAAGAAGTGAATGGCTGGATGGTGAGTCAGTGATAATTTTGTTGAGTTTATTCATGTGTTTATTTTCTGGGTGTGATATCCAACTGAAACATCAGATTTACTTAAAGAATGGATGTGTTCACATACTGTTGAGTGTTCCCAGCTACTGGGATGCGCATGGACACACAAACATGACAACATTACGGCTGCAAGGTCAGTTCAGAATTATGACCGTCAGAACAAGCTGATTTCTTGCTTGCTTTGTGCCTGTGCTTTAGAACCCAGTTTTTAATTATGCAGTAACAGTTTCTTTTTTTTTAATTTCCCTCTGTAGGGCCCCTGCCTCAGACAGTGCACACAATAGGCAGCCTGTGCTCAAGGGAAGTAATACTTCCCAGTACAATTTACACCCTATTTTCTGTGTGCTTACCAGTCTCTGGAGAAGAATTATCGCTAAGGAGGTTGCCTGTGGAGGTCATCACCATTACATCTCAAGTGCTTCGCAATATTATCAGTTCAGTTTTCACCCCTGAGATATGCATAATTCTCACAGAAAGAAGGTGATAAATCAGCAAAAGCCAGACGCCACGTGTCTATTACATGGTCTTCCCTGGAATGACCAGGAGGTTTTTTTCAGACAGCTTAGTATTAAATGCTTTTTAAGGCTGTTCAAAGCAGAGTTCCCATTGGCTTCTGTCACAGCTGTGGATACCGAGTCCTGCATTTCAGAATTCCACGAAGCCAAGCCATTTGCTCAGAAAGAAAAGAGCATGCAAATAATGGTCATTAGGGTTGAATGCAGGTTGGAGTGATTTGCCTGGCATTCTGTGACTGAAGCCCATGTGGAAATCAGTTTCCCCTGTAGTCTTCAACTGCTTCAACTTTTATACCTTAATTCCACATCTAATCTTCTGGCTCACTCCTTTTACAGCTTCCAACTCTTGCAACAGCTGAAGCAGGGATCCAACAGACACTAATCTCCTTTGCCACACAATGCCAAGCTTCTAATTCTTTTTCAAGACTGATACCCATTTGGGCAGTCAGCATGGGTGGGATGCATGATGCTCACCTCTGCAGCCTTAGCTCATGAAATACTTGGGCTGAACTGTTCTCCTTCAGCAAACACTTGGTAAAGGGTAGTACAGTGCTGCTTCTGAGTATTCCAAACCTCCTGTCCTGGTAATTCAGTCAGTCTTGGGGTTCCCTTTGAAACTGTTGCTTATCCTAGTCCATGTGCTGGGCCAGAGCCAATTCTGTCCCACTCTCCATAAATCCCTGCTGGATTTGCTTTAATTTTCCCCTAGTTCACCTGCCTGCTGCCCTGATTCCCAGGCCTTCCCTGCCTGCCTAGTCAGCTCCGTCTTTAGCTCTCAGCCCCAGCCTTTTCCTTCACAGTTGTTCTCCCTGTTGGTAGTTCTGAGTCTTAGTTTCTTCCTAGTCTGGGCTTTTTGTGACAGTTTTTTTCCCAACAATAGTACAGGTGAAGGCCTGTCTCCCCTGCCTCCTGTGCTGTGAATGTTAACATAGGTAGCCCAAGTATCTGCAACTCCGCCTTTACTTTAGCCAGTCCTTTTGGCACAACTTCTACTGGAGCCAAGATGGCATAATGGTCTCCTGAGGCTGATGACAGCCCTACTCTACACAAATGAGTCAACGAGCTACCAGTTCCATACCTCCCCCTTTCCCCTGGTGGGGAGCCTATTTCTATAGTGCTGCCATGGGTGAGATCTGAGGTTGTTTCTAAACCTGCTTCTCTCATCCTCTCATCCTCTTAAATATGTAACTTGGCTGCCAAGTCATGGATATGTACTTGGCAGCCTGCAATAGCAACTGGAAACAAAACATACACAATACAACTGGCAAAAAAAAAAAAAAAAGAAAAGAAAGAGATGAGATGGCTGTAGAGGACAGAGCCAGAGCTGAATTTTCAGGCTGATCTGAGATTTTTGCTTATCTGTCCATGGGCTGACTCTGTTCGCATGAATAAACCTTTAAAGAGTACCTGTAGGAGAATAGTTGCAGTGTTTGGAGGGCTGTGGAAATGGGGGTAAGTTAGGGACAAGTTATTTTAAAGAAATTTTCTTTTCTCATTTGTTCTTCTATGTGATCATAAACATCTCAGAAACTATTGCAAAAATGAATACCAACTTGAAGAGCCGAAAGCACAGAATATGTTCCTTTTGTCTTACTGAACTGACTTATCTAAAAGTCTTAAGTCAGGTATTTTCATCTCTTCAAAGTATATACTGGCCCAGTGCAGCTATGCTAACAAAATTTTCCTAGATTATGGCTGGTTTTCATCTTATAGCTGACCTGAAGTACTGAAAAGTGTGGTCCTTCCCCTGTCCCCATGTCTTTATCTGCATCTCTGTTGGCCCTTTTTGACTCCACCATGAACTGATGTAAAATGCTAACTAAACAGAAAGCTTCTTATTTATTTTTGCTGGATTATTATTTTTGACAGTGTAGGGAGCCGCCTTGCTGCAGGGACAGAGAAGATAAAGAATCAACACAAGACAAACGTTGTAAAAATTGATGGGAGGGTGCAAGAATGCCTCTTCTGTCAACAACTAGCTATTAGGCTAGCTTAGCTGTAACGTGAAGCCTCACCCTTCACCTTGACTTCTATTGGCAAAATTGCTTTTGTCTCTATAACTTGTACTAATTTTGGGTGCAATCTAAGCAGTACCAGTTATATATAACACTGACCCACTGTGAATGACTAGTATGAGAGATTCTCTGCTTGCAGGAGCAAGTGCTTCACAATATCCCAAAGATCAAGAACTCTCCCTCAAAAGCGATCTGCCTTAGTGTATGGGAATTATTTCCAGGGGCAGCTTGAGCCAGTTGCTTGTGCTGAGACCTGGGTCATGTCACAGACTTGAGACCCTGTAGATATACTTTTGAATCTTGTAAAGTCTGAAACTAAAGTATGTTTAACATTCAGAGTGCTGTACAGACATCAATCCCCATAGAAGAGGGGCCAGGCATAGCTGCCTTCTCTGCTGCTGATCCTGGGCCAGTAACCAGGAAAACCTCTGCAGCTCCCATCCCTCAAAACCACAGTGCACCCAGTGAGTGGCTGTGGAGATGCTATTGCATGGAAAGTGCTTAATTCGCCTGTTTGGACTAAAATGTTACCCAAGGAAGCTGCTTAGCAGACCTGGGAGGGAGCAGAGCACAGACT
>JAUELP010068957.1:0-12053 GCA_032357275.1 Micropsitta pusio
AAGCGGTGTCACTGTCTCCCTTCAGTACACGTGCCAGGCTCTGGCATTCACTGCAATCAGAGACCTGCACAGCCGCATGTCTGCAGGAAGGCTCAGTCTGGGTTCCCACATTACTCAACACTACAGTTTTTCCCTCATAGAAAAGATTTTTTATTTTTATATTTCCCTCATAGAAAAGATTTTTTTCCTAATATCTGATCTAAATCTACCCTTTTTCAGTTTAAAGCCATTCTCCCTTGTCCTGTCACTACAAGGCCTTGTAAAAAGTCCCTCTCTGGCTTTCTTGTAGGCCCCCTTTAGGTACTGGAAGGCTGCTCCAAGGTCTCCCCTGAGCCTTCTCTTCTCCAGGCTGAACAACCCCAACTCTCTCAACCTGTCTTCACAGGAGAGGTGCTCCAGCCTCTGATCATCTCTGTGGCCTGCTCTGAATGTTCAACATGTCCACGTCCTTCTTATGTTGAGAGCCCCAGAGCTGAACAGTACTGCAGGTGGGTTGTCACAAGAACAGAGTGGTAGGATCACCTCCCTCGACCACGCTCCATTTGGTGCAGCCCAGGATATGGCTGGCTTTCTGGGCTGCAAGTGCACACTGCTGGGTCATGATGAGCTTCTCACAGCCAGCTCCTCCAAATCCTTCTCCTCAGAGCTGCTCTCAATCTAGTCTCCAGCCAGCCTTTATTTGTGCTTGGGATTGCCCTGACTCAAATGTAGGTCATTTACTTTATTATTTTTTATTGGCATACTCATTGGTAACTTCTTTTATTCGTGTATTTGATAAACATAGAAAGCTAATATAAAAATGGTCACTATTAATATTTCAGAAATTTAAAAAACATTCTCTATCACAACTGTATCAAGTTTCGCCTTTACTTTCGCTTTCCTTACTCTTCAGAAGTCCTTCTCCCTCCAGATACTGCTCTTCCAGTTATTCTTTTTGCACATGGTACCTTACACTTGCTTTCCAGTATTGCATCATTTTCAGTGCATCCATCTTCACAAATGATGCATGGGGGAAGAATTTACAATTTCCCTGTCATTCCTTATCTCTAGGATAGGTTCATTCTCTGAACACCAACAGGTGAGTCACTGACACACATCATCCTTGTCCTATAGACTAGTTCTCTCAGTCTGAGCTGCATCTTTCTCAGCTTTTCTTAGCACTGTGTGCTCATTACATAATTATGAATTTACTGCTTGTTAAACATAAATCTAATGTGGTTTTGAAGTCTATAATCCCAATACCACCATCTATGCCCTTAAGGGTAGACTTCAGGTATGCCTGAAGGATGGACAGTGGCTGAGGTCTGTGCCTCTGTGAAGGTCCAAGCTGTTTTGCTCCTTTCCATGTAAGGATGGTACATGGACTAGGCTACATATGCTGTCTCCCTCTCTGGTAAGAGAAATCCTGAGCCTGGATGCTCCTAAGCAGAATATTAATCCAAGTGTGAGCTTGCAGATACATGGGTAGAAGACACGTGGTCACGGGCCCAGTGCATGCATCTCTGATAAGAAATAAGGTTTGGCTCCTGTAGGAGTCAAAATGAAATTTGCCTCTTGTTCAATGCAAAACCAAGTTCTACCACAGCATGAGGCTATTTCTCCACTTGTTTCTTTCTCTGTCAAAGTTAGATAGTTTCCCTCCCCCACTTCTTCATTTCTTACTATTTCTGGTAGACTGAGAAATCTCATTCTGGTGATTTTTATATTTTGAACACCAAAGAAAATGTTTTCATTTCATTACTGCTCACCCTGCAGAATGTGGGTTTCCACTGTGCATTTTGCCTTCCAGTTCCCAATTACACACAAAGATACACTATTAAAATGTAGAATAACTTGCACTATTTGCACTTTTCTAAGCTTATAGGAGTAATTTAAACAGCACCTACTGCGTCAGCTAGGCAACTCTGTACCATTGTTTTCTACAGATAATGGGGATCATCTGTTATTAATGAAGCTTTATTCATTCACCTCATTTTCCTTGTTGAGTTCCCTCAACAGCAGACCCCAAATAAGAAACAACTGAGGTTGGAATTGTTTTTTAACGGACTCAACATTAGCATAGCGCCAGCTTCCCAAGACAGAGGCTATGAGAACGCCTCCATGGCAAGGCAAATCCTCTTTGAGGCTCCTCTGAAAAAGCCCCTCTGAGAGTAACTTGCCTCTGACACATGGGGGGGGCCAATGAGTCCCACTAAAGCTGCTGTCCAGTGGTGCTGCATCTTCACCCACTGACTCTCTCCCTGTACACACAGGGGCCATTTCTCAGAGGGTGCTGGCGTGGAGAACTGGCTTTATGTAACACCAGAATTAGGGAAAGTCACTGAAATGGAGAACTATCTGCACATCTCCTCCCTGGGGCAGGGCTCAAAATGCTTCATGAAATAAGCATCACACCTGGTGAAGAGCTGAGTTGTTCAAACCTCGTTTTGTTTTACTTACAGAATCGCTAGTTTGTCATATGGAGCAGAAACATCAGACTAGATCACAAAATCAATGCATATGAATGTTTCCAGGCCTCCTGCTCCCCTGCCTCATCTTATAAAGCTCCTTGAAGTTAAAACGAAAACAAACCTCTAATTATCTTAAGAAAACGTGTGAACAATGGGCCTTACCATCAGAGAAAGAATTTTACCCCTTCATCTATTCTCTGCTGGTATTCCCATGTAAAATCCTTATCCGCACATTTTCTAAGGCATCTTTCCTCTGGGTGACTTCTGAAAGTCTTGAAGTGAAGGTTCATTTGTACCAGGAGAATACGCCTTTTCTCTTTGAGTTCCTTATATTCCCTACTGAAAAGTTTCACTGTGGTGATATTCTACAATAATATCACCAATCATGAAACATTTGGTTTAAAAAATGTAATGCGAAAATTTTACATTTATTAAGTTCTTTGACAGGTCAGACTGTAAGGGAAGATGGCCTAGGTTCACACAACAAAGTGGCCCCAGATCTGGATTTTACATTGAGAGACAGAAGTGTTTGTGTGAGAGCTTTCTCTCAGCACTAATTTCAGGCCTGATGCAAACCGAATGAATCATTTGCAGGCACTCAGGTGCTAAGTAAGTTCCAAGTGCTCAGAGATACCTATGATCAAGGAGAGAAGGATGATTTCTCTATCTCAATGGGTAAATGAGTGATCTCAAACCATCAGCTGCCACTGCTGCAGGTATTAATGTTAATTTTCACCAATTTGGAAAATCAGATCATCTGTGTAAATCCTTCACTATCAGCACATCCAAATTTTAAAATCACAGCTGTAAGTAACAGGACATGCAGACCTGACCATGGGGGTCACAAGCTGTGCTCAAGAAGCCCACCAGGTTTCAAAAGGCAGTAGTAGAATGAGCTGTCCTGAAGGAGGACAAAGGTGACTTGGTGGAGCTGGCCCCTTCATTGATTTGTCAGAGCACATTCAGCTAAATAAGAAATTTTACACTGAATGCATTCTCTCCTGACCCTGTGGGCAGCATGATGGACCCCAGAGATGCAGATGGTGAGCAACAGGAGGTGAGCTGTTCCCCATGCTGCTGCAGAGCCATGCTGGCTGTGTCTTAGCTGTAAATGGAAGAACTTGGAAGTTGCCATAAATTACATTGCCAGCCCCAGAGGCTGTTCCAGCAGTGCTGAGCCACTGCCATCTCAGAGTGAACACCAAAATGCCAGCCCCCAGCCTCTGTAGCTATGCACAGGCAGATGCAGGAGCTGTGTGTCCCCTGGAGGCTGCCTGATGCTGGGTAGATCCTCAGAGAGGCAGACGAATGGTGTTAAGGGCTGATTTGCATGTCAGTCACTCATACCAGTACTTCAGAGGCAATGATTTGGTTCTTAGCATCTCTGAAGATATCAGTTTTTGACGAAAATAATAGGCAGAAGTTGTGTGCATCCTGATCAGCTAATGTCCATAAAAAGATCACATAGCATAAAAGGCATTGCCAGAGAAAAAGATGCACCCACTTGAAGCTCTTGGCAACAGCTAAACTCCAGACTGATTGGCTTAAAATTAGCCCCAAAGGCAGCTGAGAGCAGTTTCATACATCCCATGTTATATATCAAAATTTCACTGTCTGAAAGGGCTCATAAATCACAAGGCAGTGCAAAGCACACCAAGGAGAGGACCATTAATTGCATACTAGAAGAAATAACCTTTTTAACAAGCAAGTTTACTGGGTCTACTGCAACTAGAAGGGAAAAAAGAAACTCTATATTGTCTGTCCTTGGAATTATTTGCCTTTGTCTGTTCTGCCCTCAGAAATCCCTAAGTTTCTTCAGTGTAATCTTTAATTCTGTTTAGCAGCTGGAAGGCCAATGTTCAGTTTGATAGTGCAGAAGGTATAGAGTACTTTGCTTTGCTGAATGAAACACCAACAGTTGCGTCTGACCAAGGGCCTTGGGAGAAACAGGCATATGCTATATAAAGATTGTTTCATTTGCTAGGGCAACCGCATATTTGCTGCCCTTCTAGCCTTTCATTATTGGGCCTCAAGATAACCATATATGCTGGGCTTGTACCAAGGATGCATTGAGCATTGTGTGATCTAGTGGTCAGATGTCTCTCTAGGAAAATATGGGTTAGTTCTGAACAGTGAAAAACAATAGATTTTCCACTGTGTGTGCATGCATACTTGTGCCTGTGTATCATGTATTTGTCATGATGCCTGTCTGTTGCAGGTGTTGACTCTGTGAGTGCCTATGCATCCACATGGGAGGAGGAGAACTGATGCAACTGTGACTAACTTAACATGTCAAAAGCGAGGCGTGTGCATGCTTGTGAACTTGAAATACAAAAGAACAATCCGCACACACACACACACTGAGGCAGGAGGAAAAGCCGGCGGACATGTGAGGATTGACAGCATGCCAGACTCTCCAGAGAGCTGGTTGGTGGAGGGGTTGCTGGTTTAAAACCTGTAAAACAAGAATTCCCAGAAGGCAACCAGTCTGCAGGCAATTAGGAGGAACCCGCAGTACCTCTGTGTGGGGCACTCCACTTGTACCCAGGCAGCATGTAACTGGTGGGTATGGGTGTATGGGTGTTGTCACACATGCCAGAGCCAGCGGGACAGTAGGATCACACTAAATCACTGCCTGAGTTTCTGCAGTGTTGCTCCACTGATGGGTTTTCAGTATCATTTTTATGTAGACCAGCCAAGGGGCTCCATACCTCTGTGCTGTGCCTGGGAGGAGCATGCTGTTACACTTGGAAAAAGAAACCTCTGTCTTCCAGCAGCTTCTAAAATCCACACCACGCACCCCACTCCCCCCATCATTAAGACCCAATAAAACTGTTAACACCTCCTCAGACAACCTATTTTCTCGTACCATCTTTCAGGTGTGCTCTGTGGGCTTCCCTGTTTGGTACATGCAGGATACATTTTAAGAGCGTCGAATTGTTTTGGGTAAAGCAAAAGGAAGCAAGCTCCTGACTTCTGACGGGAGTTTAATGTGACAGCAGCTCCACAAATTGGTACCCTGGATATCAGCCCAATCCTCTGTCCTTTCCAATCTCCTTTCCACTAAGGTACGATTTCCAGGCAGGCAGCTGGAGAGCAGGAGGGAAGGAGATACCTGGGGTGGCTGTGGAGGATCCAGCAGCGAGTGCTTGTCTCCCACCCTACTTTGTGCAGGGTAAACAAAGCGTGAGCAAAGGATGCTAGAAAAAGTGCAGCATGCACAAAGAGGACATCCATGGGCAGCTTTTGTAGCAGACAAAGGAAGGTCCTGTGGATGTGAGCTCGTTGGCTTTATTGGATTACACATCTGCACTCTTCAGGGTTTGCTTCACTTCTGCAAATGTCGGGTTTTGTTCTGGGCTCTATTGCTCCAAAGAGATAAAAATTAGAGAGCCAGATTTTTGCTAAACTCATTGCAGCACTGTTCCAATAGGAGAACTTTTCCCTTTCCTTTCCTTGGCGCTGCAAAGACCTGCATAAATTTAATTACATCTATTTACTTTGCATTAGCATATCCCTTCCGCCTTGTCAAATCACCATGCATTAGTTCCTTAGTTTAGGATTTCTTGTATTTCAGAAATTAGCACAGAAAGGATCAGGCTAGCAGGGGGGAAAAGGCATTAGAGCTGCCTTACAAAGATCAGTTTCTTACACAAACACATTTTTGCAGATATTTTTCTCCTTTGGAAAACTTTGTTTTTTCTGATTTGAAAATGAAATATCTTTATTAGCAAGTATGGATCTCAGTGGTTTTCTTAAAAAAGAAAAATAAATATGGTATAGTTTTTTATTCCTTTTCCCTAAACCTGCTGAAAACTGCTAATAAGCTGCCTAAGCACTCAGCTTGCATTAGTCCCAATGGAATAAGACATCTAACAGTTAGACATCTAAATAGTCTAACTAATTGCCTCCTGAAGAGAGATGTTATGGAATAAGCCATTCAGCCCACACAGTTGTCTTCCTTACCTTCAGAGAACACCATTACAGCTGTCAAAGGCCTGGTAGAAGCTAAGGGTTAACTGAGGATAGATTGTTAAATATGTTGATTTTCATGGATAGATTTTATGTGATTTTCTGCTTTCCACAGACTTTTACGTACAGAAATAATCACCTTAAGGATAGAGCAGCAAATACAATATTGGTACTTGCCACAGGGCCAGTGTAGTGGTAGTGGTGGGTACTTTGCCCTCTTTCTTCGTCGACAGAATAATATCAGCATGCTAAAACCATTACAAATGGCAGAACATCTTCTGACCAGATATAAATTCCTCCTCTTTGATGAGGATGCCTTGCCTCAGCAGTTAAATAGGATCCCATCAGTTAATCCAGTGCTCATCTTGGGAATCCATCTGGGAGGTGAAAGTGGGAGCAAGCATCATCCCCCCATATAGCATAGAAGTTCTCATTGAAGGTAGGTGCCAGGGGATGGTGTGAGCAAAGTCTGGGAAGACCCCAAAGCAACCTAAAACATCTCCATCATCATCTCCAGAGGAGAGAGAGTTCAGGGCTGGAGGGATCATGGTGTGGGGCTGCCGGGGATCTATGAGATTCCCTGCTTTTTGTGGATGTTTTGCCAGGTTGTCTCAGTCCTTAGAGCAAGGCTAAGCTCATGTCTGAGGCTTAGGACAGTGTGCTACAGTGAGATAATCAGTCACTGCAAAAACTATGCTGAGTAGAGCTATAGGCAAGAAACACAGCTGAGAGTTGGATAAGAGAAACAGAGCACACTGGACCAGAGGATATGTCAAGAGCATTGTCAGGCATTAGAGGCAGAGAAGACAAGGAGCTCACGGTGGACCAGGTGCTGGAGCAATGCAAGGTAGGAGCAGGAGCCAGGGTAAAACAGGAAGAAACACAGCTCCACGCTTAGCCAGGAGCAGCTGCAGCGTTTGTCTGCTCTGATGTCTGGGTGGTGACAAACCTGGGCTCCAGGTGGATCTGGAGTTTGGTGGGCCCTGAAATCAACCAGGATAAAGGGTGGATAGGCTGGCAGGCACTGGAGGCAGGGCTTGATTGGAGCCAGCATCACTGGGGAGATATGATGGGATAACACCATCTCACTGAAGGCATGTTTTAAAATATAACAGAGGTTTGAAAACCACAGCTAAATAATGTGTTGTTTTAGCTAATGATATATTAAAAACCTTATTCCCAGAGACAAGTAAAGCCCGGTTTGAATTAGCACATTGCCTGATAATTAAGAAATATGCTAGAGTAACAACAACACAACTACCCAAAACCAACACTAAAAATAACTTTGTGAAAAATCTCTGACTGTTTGTTAAGGTCATTAATTAGGGGAATTATGCTGCAAGGATTCTTTTAAGGCAGTGGTCATGTAAACTGAGACATAGCAACTACTGGTTAGCAGATATGTCAGAGGTTTTACATGGTACAAAAGGAGGGAATATTACACACAGACTATAAAACACATCACTGTGTACCTCATGTATTTTCAGTAATCTTAAATTGATACGTGTACAATATAGCTAGAATTGCTACTGACTTCAGTGGTTTCAAATGAGAGGTGTCATACAGCTAAATGCTGCGTGGATGTAGAGTGAAGGAATTCACTTTCAGCAGCTATGGTTCTATTACCACAACATTTCATTTCATTCCCCTCGGAACATATTGAAACCTTTTTTTTTTCTCAATCTATGAAGCCACAGGCATGAAAGGCCCCAGAGGCCATTCCAGGGCTTCTTTTCATTTCTTTTGGGCTTATTTCCGTACTCCTTTCGGGGAGGGCAAGGGGCCCAGTGGTGCCGGCTGTAAACATATTACCTGTTCCTCCTATGTGGTGCACATTCGTTTGAATCCTGACTCACTCCCTTCTTGGATGACTGCTTCCAGCACTGACCACCACGAGCTTATTGTGGGAATAATTCTTTGTACTTCTTACAGTTTTACTGCTCTTTCAAGTAAGCATTGGTCTGTTCCTTTAATACAAAATACATTCAAGACAACAGTGTGATCTGTGTTATACTAATCATAATCAATTTCTTGCTATATTGTCTTTCTGCTGAAGATAATGATTCCCTGGTTTGTATTGTCCTCACTAAATCTAAGTCTCACCAAATCCCTACCTTTGTTATTCTTCCCTGGATCTTTCCTACTTTGTATTCTTTCTTGAGAAGATAAACAGTATGAAAGAAAACATTCCAGATTTATGCACACACATACATTCTGTTTGTACTTTTCAGCTCAGTAGTTTCTATCTCTATTTAATGACCTTTAATGAGTATTTAATCAGCATTAATGCATGATGTTCGCTTCACTGATACCCAGAAATTCTTAGTGTTTTCCATAGACCCAGCCTAGAAACCAGCAACATATGAGCATAGGACTTCTTTTTTCTAACATCCGCACCTGTTATATCTAATAAAATAAAAACCTTTCTAAAAAGTTTCTTATCATTTTCTTTAACTCTTACTAATCAAATTATTTAGGATCAAAATTCCTCAGTTCATATAATAGGCACAGCAGGAGGGTGCATATCTAAGATCTGCTCAGCATGGGACCCTATGTTGTTACCTCCATGGTCATGAAGGGCTATGTGAAGTATGCACCATATTAAAGTTCTCTAATGCTGATGCACGTCAGTGTTTTAAGTGGGAGGATACTTGTGAGAGGAAAACAGCACTTTAAAGGGAAAGGAGTTGTCAGAGCTTCCTGTATCACTGAGCGAGAGAGGAGCTGAGAAACAGGACAAAAGAGGAGCAGGCAGAAAAGTGGGCAGTGCATTTTTGAGATGTGGGGGTCACCTACCCTAATGCCATACTGTCCTCAGGAGATGTGCTCACACAGGCAGTGGTCAGGACAGCAGGTCTGCTGGGCCAGTGCTGCTCCGAGCAGTGAGCTGTGCCACTGCTGCTTCCTGCAGAGCGACCTGTGAGGCAGGCAGGCTTCCTGCTGCGATGGGTTCATTTTGAGCCCTGCACATGAGCAATTGCCACAAGCACAGACGAACTGGTGACAAGGCAAAAAAAAAGCCATAAGAGACATTTAACACTTGGATGTGAACCACCAGCTTGGTTCCCTCTGTGCATTCCTTGAGGTGACCTTGGGTGCATGCACTCGGTAACATATGCCTTCCATCTGCACCCTATGCCTTTGGGGAGCCACACGCGTAAACAGACTGTAGTCACCTAAAATGTGGCCACTGAGTCTTACCCTTCATAACTTCCCGCTGACCCGCACTGTAGCACAGGCAGACCATGCTCTGCAGGATGCTTCGTTTCTGCAGCAACCTCAGAAGAGGCCAGCAGAGTCAGCAAATACTCTTGGTAAGCAGCAGGGCGAAGATTACAGAAGGCAGATGGGCTGAGGTCCTCAGGTCCTCCCAGGAGCTTTTCAGGGTGCCAATTTAGGTCTCAAGAGCTCTGGGCCATTTCTTGAATGCCCTCAAGAGTCAACAGGGAGGGAAGCAAATCAATGCCTCCATGGCTATGTGGAAAGCATTTCTGTTGCAGCACCCACATTTGCTGTCTCACACTGGGTGAGGTTAATACTCTCCCTCTTCATGAGCATCTGCCTGCTTACTAATTGTATACAAATTCTCTTCTCTTTCTGCTGTTTGAGCTGTGTCACATTCCTTTTTGCTTATTACCTGTGACATTTACTTGAAGTCCTTCAGATTTATCTTCTTTGAAGGACATGGTCTTGGTAGATATTACAAGACACTTGTGGCGTGGCCTATAGGTTTTCAATATATGCAGCTGAAAGATACTCAGGAAGATAACAATATTGAAAAGATAATTACTTTCTACTGGAAATGAGCTCTGTACCTCATGGATCCTCACCAGGATGGATGGAGCAGAGGATTCATTTCAGAGGAGAGATATAGCCGGGGGCCCTCAATGCAATTCCTACAGACACTCAAACACAGGTCTGCCAAACCAACTTCCTTGTGTAAATACCAACTTCATCATATTAATTACATTGTAAAATTCATATGCACTCACTCAATATTTGCAAATGATCTCCTTGCAGCAGAATCCTTTTCTTTTCCCCCTGAACTACGTACACACACACTTTGTGGCCCATAAGAAAGTGCACGATAAAAAGAAATTTAAATACCAGCTGGCCCAAGCCTATACACATTTGCAGCGAGCTGCAATTTACTCAGCTGAATTCATTTCCCAACAGTATATTTAAGGGTAGAATGTAATTTCAAGGTCTAACGGCTGATAAAGTTAATGTGCACACAGGAGAAACAAAAGGTGCTGTCACTGCTGCAGATGATTCCAGCGCAGATCCATTCACATACATTACCGTGCGGAGATGATGCTCCTCAAAAACATGACATGCTCAGCCACATTCCCTGGGCTGAACTGGAGGCAGGGGCTGTGGGGGAGGACAGGGGTACAGTGGGGTGTGGGGAGGACCATGGGGAGGAGACAAGGGGGCAAAGGTGCAGGGAGCCAGTGGCAGGAGGACAGGCAGGGTGAAGGGAAGAGGAGGGTGTTCGGCAGGGGTTCAGGGCACATTAAACAGCCTTTGCACCACAGCTGGGAAGAGAAGAGGGATAAGGAGCAGGAGCAAGGTGTGAAAGAATACAGGGATCAGCTGCTGAATATAGCCTGTGGTCCTGCTGGACACCTCCAAGGACAACCCCCAGGTATCAGACGATTGACTCTGCTCAGCCTGGAAAGGCACCATCACTTACTGGCTCCGTGCGCTAAAGCCATTTTCCTTTCTGAGGATACCAGCTGGCTCCTCATTGCCAAAATTTGGCTGAAGATCAGTTTAAAAACCAAGCTCTGCTTTTTTTTGTGCTTTTGCATTGTGAGAACTCCTGTTCTCTCTTGGGAGCTGAGGAAATGCTGAGACAAAAGGAAGGTATTGTTTAAAGTATTCCCCACAGGAGAGCTGGGAAAGTACATTTTAGGCTGTTCTAGCCCAAACATCCTCATTTTGCTAACCTGAACTTTGAGAGTTTTCAGTACTGAGGGCCAAAGCAAAACTCTTATCTTTGAACTTGTCAATAGGAATTTATTTTATAAAGAGTGGTTCAATTTGGATTTAGTAAAGAAAATAAAACCGACATTGAAACACCATGGAAAGCTTCACTTCAACTTTGAAGAGGCTACAAATTCAAAGAGTCAAGTTTATGGTAGTGTATCGGAACAGACCTGAAAGTAGATCCTGGTGCCTGAAGGGGCATGAGGCACTTTAACCCCAAACCCTGATCAGCTGAACTTCACAGTACTTTTTGCGCTACTGGGAAGCTCTCCTGCTCTCACCATTTATTGCACTGGAGCTATTTCCCCCTACAGAAAATAATTTGGGGTGCCTTATGCCTGGTGGCACAGCATACAGAGGGGAAAGGCACTGTCTGGCCACCTTGCCCTGGTAGAAGGCCTGTAGAGTCTTCCCCAGTGGAAGTCCTGGCCCCTCTCCCCTGTCCCTCCTGCAGCCCAGTCCCACAGTGCCTGGGGAGAACTGGTAAAGAGGCGTAGGTTGAGACCTACTTGTGAGCACAGTGACATAAGAGAAGATGCCACCTCAGGAGGGCCTGGGCATGGCTCTCACAGAATCACAGAATCCCAAGGGTTGGAAGGGACCTCAAAAGATCATCTAGTCCAACCCCCCTGCAAGAGC
>JAUELP010069047.1:0-22106 GCA_032357275.1 Micropsitta pusio
GGTCCAGGTGATTAAGTAAGTGGCTCTTCCCAGAGCCCCTCGTGCCCTCAAATGCCAGCATGTGTCTTTGTCCAAAAGCAAAAAAAAAGCTTAAAGCAGAAGTGGATGCTTTGAGCAAGTGAGGTCTTCAGCAGTCTCTTCTTCTCTTTTATTTCCATTTTCAGGCGTCGTTTGTGCTGCCTTATGTTCCTAGTTATGGGCCAATCATAGCATGCGCTATCATAGAATTATAGAATCGACTAGCTTGAGAAAGACCTTCAAGATCATCAAGTCCAACCTTCACCCCAGCTCTGCCAAGGCCACCACTAAACCATGACACTAAGGGCCTTGTCTACACGGTTTGTGAGCATTTCCAGGGATGGTGATTCCACCACTGCCCTGGGCAGCCTGTTCCAATGCCTGACCACCCTTTTGGGGAAGGTATTGTTCCTAATATCCAGTCTAAACCTCCCCTCGCGCAGCTTGAGGATGCGTCCTCTTGTCCTATCATTTGTTACTTGGGAGAAAGACTGACCCCACACACACACTATAACCTCCATTCAGGTAGTTTTAGGGAGTGATAAGGTGCCCCTGAGCCTTCTCTTCTCCAGACTAAACAACCCCAGTATCACTTCTCCATAACTTTTAAACGTATTACATCACAACTGTACTCTCTCTCCCTTCCCCCAGCAGAGAGCTCTCAACAGCTCAGACACTTGTCTCTCTCTACTCCTCACTGTGACCAATCTTTTTAGTCATTTCTCTGTTGAGGAAACAGAGGTCCAAACAAAAACACTTCACTGCACTTCCCAAATTCACAAACTTAGTGGCTGTTTCTGCCCCAAAGCAACCTGATGGTCAAAAGCAGAAAAGATTGTCTTAGATCCTTCCCCTCTCTGAGCTTTCTTTGCCTGCAGGCTGAAAGCAGACAAGCTCAACGGACAATCTGAGGATCCCATCCACTCTATGACAAATCCCATCCAAACTCACAGAACAGAAGACAAACAAGATTGCTAGCTAGAGAAAAATATTTAACTGCAAGTCTACAAATGGTATGTTTTAGTGCAAAAGCCTAGCACAACTTCTCGTAAAATACCCCAGGCATTTCCCTTTGTTCTCTAGAGCTTGACCATTTATTCTGATAGTCATTTTTTTCAAGGTATGTAACAGTAATAAATCAGACAGAAATGAGGAAAAAAGAAAAGAACAAAATACGTAGCTGTACTTTCCCCGCACAAAATTATCTGAATAACTTCTTTGGTCTCTAAATGCTAAAAGTTTAATTAAAAAAAAGAACACACTTATCAGAGCACTCGCAGAAAACTCATTTTTGTATGAATTTCATGGTTAGAATCTGGCTCTCCTGGGGCAATCGTAATTCAGGTTTTTGACCTGACTTCTGGAAGCAGACTAGGCAAAGCAAAGGTATAAAGGAGTAACACTGAAGAGGATATCTGGGAAATGTGCAGTGACATTCTGTGCATTAAGTGCTCCTGTAAGTGGCCTTGGAGTCACTAGGAAATCGTAGAATCACAGAATCATACAATCAGCTTGGTTGGAAAGGCTGATTGTCCCTAATATCCAACCTAAACCTATCTGCTGGTGCAGCTTGGAGGCTATTTCCTCTTGTCCTGCCATTTATTCCTTGGGAGAAGAGAGCAGCCATCTCCTGGCTCCTTTCGGGTAGCTGTAGAGAGCAATAAGGTCCCCCCTGAGCCTTCTCTTCTCCAGACTAAACCCCCCCAGGTCCCTCAGCTGTTCCTCATCACACCTGTGCTCCAGGCCCTTCACCAGCTCCTTTGCCCTTCTCTGGACCCACTCCAGCACCTCCATGTCCCTCCTGTAGTGAAGGGCTCAGAACTGAACACGGGACTCAAGGTGCAGCCTCACCAGTGCAGGGGGATGATCAGTGCCCTGCTATGGCCAACCTACTGGTGCCTTCCTTCTATCAGGCACGTCTTGGCTGTTTATCATCACCCTACATGGAGAGGTCAAAGAGGAAGTGGACAGAGATGACCATGGAAGTGACTGGTGTCAGTCTGGGGACTACTCAGGCTCTTCTCAGTGGTCCACAAAAGGAGCAGCTGTGAAATAAACATACCCTGGGGCTGAAGCAGAAGCTCTTCCTTTCACAGAATATCTTAAGTCAGTGTCTGGTGCCTTACAGGTATTGCAGTGCTGTGTTGCATGTTACGTGTAGTAGCACTGAACAGCACCACCAGATCAGCATGCAAACCATGAGGCACATCTTTAGTTTTACAGGTGTTGGGCCCTCATGAGCATTCCTGACAGTTCCAAGCCTTTTGCAAAGATCAAAAGGCTCTCCAGAAGATCTGAGGCCTTGAAAGAAAAACCTGGGGTATTCATATGCCATCGCTGTAGTTTCCGAAAGAGGAAAAGCCTTTCAAAGGCACTGCAGCAAAGACCCTTCTGAATGATCTCTGCTCTGGGAGAGAGTCTAAAGGGCAAGAAGTGAAAGAAACCAGGCCTGCCCTTACAGGCCTTTTGCTAAAGCTTGAACTGAAGTGACACCCCCCCCAGCATTCTGGTTCAGAGTTTGTGTAGTGACACATAAAGGTAACTCGCAGCCTTGGTGATTAGGACATGCGCTCTATCCCACTGCTCCATCAGATTATCCGCTTGTGAATTTGCCTTTATGGGAGCCGCACAGCAGACTTGACTTCCAGTGCTTTCAAACAGTGCCACTTCTTGGTTTAATCGAACCACTGCACTTCCTCAAGCTCTGATTTGTAATAAAAGCTGGGATGTGAACTAGGCATGCTGGCCTAGGCAGGAATCAGTCCAGGAACCTAGCCTGCTCTGCTGTAATGGGCTAAAGTCCTAGGTCTGAAAGAGAGGGTGCCTGAATCAGGAAAAAGTCTGATATTCTCTTTTGGAAGTTTGTTCATATCCTGAGGAAAGTATCAGTAACTGTTTTGTGAGCAACCCAACCAGCCCCAAATACTCCATTTAATCTTCCTGACTACATCTGCTTAACAGCATGCTTCAAATGTCCCCAGCTAGCTCCCCAGGGCAGATGGGAGAATCTGTACTCATTAAAAGGCTGGTGTATTACTAGTTTAGCCTTTTGAATTTTACACCCTTCTCCTATCTTCTTATCACTTCAGATATTCCTCCATACGCTTAACTAAAATGCACAACTGTGAAATACCCAGGGTTTGTTGCTGGCTTTCCATAGCTGAGTGCACTGCAGGCATCTGAACCAAATGTTTTCCAGGGCCGACAGTTAATTTATTCAGATATTACTGTGAAATCTCACGCAATCCCGCAGTGTCTCTCTAAGGCAGGCAGTTGTCAGCTGCAGGCTAAAAAAGATTTGAATGCGAAAGGACACGTGAATGTTTAATAATTTGTATGTATTGCTTCTTACGGTACTACAAGTATTTGGAGACGCGTGGAGCATCTTTCTCCAAATGTAAGATGGATGGTGGTAATGAACTACATGGTCATTTCCAAGCCAGCAGCATAGCTCCTGCAGGCTGCTGATAGATACAAGTCCACTGCCCTGTCTGTGTTGGCCCTCATGCGTGCTGCCAGGCAGGACAGCCTCCATCCAGCAGAAGTGTCCTCCGGCCTGAAGAGGTGCTCCAGTAAGGAAAGACAGCGGCTCTGCCGCAGCAGCCAGGCAAGCTTCTTCTTCCTGCCAAGCAAGAGAAATTGCTAGGCCCGGAGGCTCTAGCTGTACAGGCTAGAGCCTATGGGCTGGGTGAGACAGGGCCAGGGGGGGAAATGGGTGCCAGAGAAGACCGTTACACTTCCTTGGAGGAAACAGAGCTGACGGAGGGGCAGCTGCCAGAAGGGAAAGGGGCAAACAACAAGTACCAGAGTGGGAAGCTGGCCACTCGAGAGAGTGCTGGCCTGACAGCACCAGGGGTGCCAAGCAAAGCCAGGAACCAGCAGGAAAAGTGGTGTCAGCCTCTGAGCCTCCTCATTACTGCCGGTATCAATATAGGCTGGGAGATGAAAGGATTGAGAGTACCCCTGAGGAGAAGGATTTGGAGGTACTGGTGGATAAAAGACTGGGTATGACCCAGCAGTATGCACTTGCCGCCAGAAAGCCAACTGCATCTTGGGCTGCATTCAAAGGAGCGTGGCCAGAAGGTTAAGGGAGCCCCTTTACTCTGCTCTGCTGAGTCTCTCCCTCTAGTCCTGTGTCCAGCTCCGGCAAGACTGACACAGTGTTTTACCACCCTCACAGAGAGGTCGTAGACGCACCATCCCTGGAGACATTCAAGGCCAGGCTGGACGTGGTTCTGGGCAAGCTGATGTAGTCAAAGACGTTTCTGCTCATTGCGATGGGGTTGCACTAGATGACCTTTGAAGGTCTCTTCCAACCCAGACCGTTCTATGATTCTCACACCTCAGTTCCTCTTACTGCTCCTGCCCCTCCAGCGCCCCACCCCTCTTCAGTACAGCTCTCTGTCCCCAGCCAGCACCAATCCACTGCCACAACTCCTGCCAGCAGACACATCCCTGGCTGCAAGCTGCTTTGATACCCTAAGGCATGCTTTGTTCCCAGGGCCTCGAAGGGAGGGAGGGAGTGAGGAACTCTGTCATTCCCTGTTCTACCCTCACATGGCTCTGTGTGGCCTCAGGCCTCGTCAGGTCTGTGCCCATATGCCTGTGACCGGGTAGGAAATGACTCTTTCTCCCCTGGGTTCTTGGTCCTGTTTCTTACCGGGCCTTCTGTGGAAGGGAGGATGCTCTTCTGGCAACATAAGCGGCACACTGCAGCTTTTCCAGCTGAGACCTGACAAACTCTTCAATGCGGTTCCGGGGAAATGGCCTTCCAAGCAGTCTCAAAGCCTTTCTGATCATTTTCTTTGCCAGCTCCACGCGTCCCACAGCACTGCAGACCTGAACAGGAAAAGGGAAACATCCCGATGTGGACTAGACACCAAGAGACTGCAGGAATCTGCCAGTGGCCAGAGATGCCAGAGCTGTCCTATCCACTGCATCTGGGGAAGGCATCCGGCTCCATCACTCGGGAGATCCCTCCAGACCTCCCTCTTACCTCTCCCTTGAGGCTGAAGAAGGTGGCATCTTCAAAGCGGGATATCACATTCGCTTTCTTCTTTAGAGAGTTCCTCAGGATATCTGCTTCACTCAGCCTCCTGAGGGCCTTTGTGCAAGCACACGGAGAGCAGGCGAGATTAGTGCAGAGCCCATGGCCACCCTTGTCCTCCCCCATTGCCTCTGGCATCTGTCTTACGAGGGTCTGTTTCTTCCCCTGGTGATACCCACACAAACACAGTCATGTTTCTGACTGTGTGCCTCAGAGCACAGGCACCGCTGATCCTTCAGGCCTCCTCCCTGCTAATGCCCCTCATGCTAAGGGCACAGCACCCAGTGTCTCTTCCCACACAAGAGGCAAACCAAAGGAAAAAGTGAGGCTCAGAGCTCAACATCTTCCTTCCAAGGGCCCACGAAGTCATGCCCTAGTGCAACGCAAACTTATCTTGCCCAGAGCCGGGCAGGACACACTGCGAGCAGGGCAACTCACCATGTAGTAGTTGGAGACATGCAGGTAGGCAGCCGCAGTCTCCAGAAGATAGTAAAAGGTTCTGGCAGCATTGCCCAGTGCTGTGTAGTGGTGAACCAAAGGCACAAGCACTGACTCCACGATGCCTTTGCAGCCACACGAGAGCGTCTCGTTGTCCACTCTGTCAGTCATGCTACTCAGAGAACAGTGCCCAGGGGAAGAAGAGAGCAAAGGACACAAGGGTATCATCTAGAGTGGCCTTCCTTCCCACAGAGATGACATCAAAAGCCCTTTGTGCAAAGCAGAGCAGGAGGCCACAGACAGGTACGACTCACACAAGCCCTTTGGGAGCAGGGAGTAAGGAAGAAGCTAGGCTTTCTGTCACCTCCCACAGGCAAACCACCTGAGCCCTTGTGGCGGCTTTTTCCCTGTAGATTTTGCAGGACTACTCTGTAGGAACTGGAAAGCAAAGGCTGCTTCAGCGTAGCGTTACCTTGACACTGAGCCACGGGCTTCCTTGAGCACTTTCTCATTTCCACAGCCATCTGCTCTCTGCTCCCACCCCACAGAAAGCCTCTTCGCTAAGCTAGAGTCACAACTGACATCCAAAAGCCAGCACTTACAGAGGAGACATCCTCTGGACAGCCTGAACTCACTGGCTTCAAAAAAGAATCAAACCCTTGTCTGCTCACCAAAAATCCTCTTCCACAAAAGCCTTCTGCTGCTGGTGCTCCTCCTGAGTATCTGTAGTACCTGGAAAGAAAACCAGGGACACCTCCCACATGTATCCTGGGATAAGAGTTGCTGTCCCTCTCCCAGTAGGCCTGCAAGGATCCTTGCAAGGTGCTGACACACTGAGGAAGGTTTACAGTGGGTGTCCTCTCCTGCTGGGCTTCGTTCCTAGCAGATCTACTCCCACCCGATCCCCAGCACCCATCCCTGGGCTCCCGGAAGGCCCAGGTTGCAGAGCATGGTGCACAGCATACCTGCACAGGCGTAGACCCTCTCCCTCTTCAACTGTTTTCCAGCCAGCACCAAGGCCTTCCAGGCGTGTGAGTCATCCCCATCATCAAGGTCCGTACAGCTCCCTTTGTCCTGGGTGCTGGTGACAGCGAAGCGGTGGAAGGCAATAAAGTCCCCGTGGCCGCAGCTCTGGCATTTGTGTGCATGCCGCTCCAGGAAGGCAGCACACTTGTTGTGCAGGTCGAGCCGCTGTTTCTGGACCCACAGCTCGTAGGCAGCCTCCCGCAGCAGCGGCTTATGGAACATCAGCACACCAGATTGACACCCCACACTCTGCTTGCTTGGGGGGGAGGTCTCCACACCTGCAAGGCAAAGGGCCTTTGTATGAGCCCAAGCTGGGGCCAGATGGGGAGCCAGCCGTGCCTCGGTGCACATCCTGGATAGCAAAGCAGTGCTGCTGTGCGCCAAGCCCTGCCGCACAGGGCCAAAGGGCTGATGCTAGCACAGCCATGGGGATGCACTTCTCAGCTGCACTGGTCCAGGCAGGAGCTGGGGATGTTGTTGCCAGCTGAAGCAAGCCCCAGCCAGCACTTTCTCCCCACTCTTGGCAAGGCAGCCACCAGCCTTCTGAGCAGGAACCCTGCGTCACAGGGGAATCAAAGCCCAGCAGCAGCTTGCTGAAGGCCCAGGGCCCTTCTGGAGGGCACCTTTGATCTGGATGCTGCAGGTGGCTGGGAGAGGACGTCAGGGATTCCACTCGTCCTCCCGTGCCTGCGCTACGAGCAGCACTTGGACTCAGGGGAGCAGAGGCATTTGGGACAGCCGGTGGGAACTTCCCTCCAGTGCAAACCCAGTGCGCTTTCAGACTGACTTGTAACAGCTTTGACAAACCCATTCCCTCACAGGGAGGGAATCGCACCATGCCCTTAGGAGCCCATCCAGGACACATCTGGGATCTCCTTGTCCACCCCACTGCTACCACTTACCGATCTCTGCCTGCGGCAGGGTGCCTGGCTCCTTGCTAGCATCTTGGGCATCTTCTGGCTCCTCAGTGCTTTCCACCCACTTGAGGATGTTGTCACTCACTAGACTATTCAACAAGGTAGTCATCTTCTGCTTCATTCTAATCGGGAGGATGTATAACAGCAGCTGGGTAGTGAACACCGGCCCGATGATGGCTGCAAACTTCAAAAGAGTCTGCTCCAGTGGCTTGATCTTGTCCAGCTGAGCCAGCACGATCTCTGTTAAGGAGAAGCCACACATCTCAATCCTGCCTCTTCCCCACGCTGAGGCTGGAGGCATTGCAAAAATTAGACACATGAACAGGATAGGCTTTGGCCCTACACTGGGCACTTCTGGGCAACTGCAACCCAGGGTAGGTGTCTGCACAATGGCTCCGCTCCTACTGGATTTGCAGTTCACGGGGCCTGGGAAAAAGGGAGACACTCAACAGGCACACTCCTCCATCGGGATAGGGCAGGATCCAGCAGGTACATGCATCCCACAGTGTGCCCGACCAAACCTAGACTAGGTTTTTGCCAGCAGTGCAAGCAGGGAACAAACAACTTTCACCACCTCAGATGTGAACTCAGAGCTCCCCAGAAAAGTTGCCAAAAGTCGGCCAGTTGCACCAGCAACGTTTCCTCTCCTACCTGCTGCTGGAAGGCAACCCGCAGGCTCAAGCTGCTTCACACGCAGGAAGGGAAAATGGCTGCCCACAACCCCAGGACTGTTGCTGCTTGGAGCGGAGCCACCTTCCCAGGACAGCCCCAAAGCTGAGAGGGCGACTCTGCGGCACACAGCGATGCCCAGCCTCCCTCCAGCCCCTGCAGCACAGCCAAGAGCCAGCAGGGTGGCTCTCTGCCCCTCACCTTTCAAGTTACCGGGCAGCACGGTGCCGTCCAGGTTCACGTCTGGCCTTACAAGGCAGATCATGGCCGCAGACCGTATGCTGGACCTTGAGCTTGTTGTGAGGGATGACTGCCGGTCTGCAAAAGCTAGGTGAAGCAAGAGAGAAGGAATGAGGCGATTTGGAAAGTGACCTGCAGCCTGCAAATGTTTCCAAGCTCACCTGAAATAGCCCAGGGCCCCCTCATCCTGCACACTGCGGGTGCACTGACCTGCGGGTGCTGAACATGCTCTCTAAGCAGAGCAAAACAGTTTTCACTGCAAGTTTCCCGGGCCTGGCTCTCACCTCAAGGTGGAGTTTGTTCTCAGTTAAGCTAGCATTTGGCCAACGTAAGTTCTGTGCTCATGAGAATGCCTCAGGAACACACGTGGTCCAGAACCATTTCCCCTGCGGTTTAGCCCCAAGAACTGGGGCCCCTCGAAGCCATGGCTTGTGAGGCACTGCTTTGCCTGTCCTGACAACAAGGCACGCAGAAGCCCGTGCCTCTGCCAGGCCGAGTTCTGCATCATCTGCTGCCAGATCTGACTCTGCCCCTGATCCACGGGGCACCGAAGGGGCAAGTTTGTGCTGCAGGGAATGCAACACAGCAACTCAGTAGTCAGTGGCAAAGGTTCTTACTCTTCAGGTCCTCCCAGTCGTCCTCTGCTTTTTCGTGCCACTTCGCGGTGCGGAACAAGAGCATGTCATTGCAACGAAGGAAGTGCACCAGCTCCTCCAAGTAATATGGGATCCCCAAGCTTCTCTGGACCAGGAACCTGGTCGGGAACAGACCCAGCAGCGATCAGCACAAGAAAAGTAGACTCATAGAGTGGGTTGGTTTGGAAAGGACCTTAGGACCATCTAGCTCCAACCCCCTGCCATGGCCCACACTAGACCATGTTGCCCAAGGCTCTGTCTGGCCTTGACCCCTCCCAAGGACGGAGCGTTCACCACATCTTTGTACAACATGTTCCGGTGCCTCACCACCCTGAAAGGAAAACTGGCTGAGGTGGGCAGCCAGCCACTCAGGCATAGCAGGGGAGCCAGCATCCTTGTCAAAGCTACACTTCACTTTTGAAAGGGAGGTCTTCCTGCTGGCTTGTGGTTTTGGGCCCCGCTGAACCTCCAGCCTTTGCTGAAGTCCCTGACTTGCAGACAGCGCCCAAAGCACAGAGCAGCAAGCCCTGCCTTTCCCTCCTCAGGAGCTCAGGCAGCAGGGCAGACCTCTGCCCCAGGCAATCTGCCACACAGCCTGGCCACTTAGACCAAGCCCTTTTCACACCCCAGATATGCTTGGCCTTGGGAGTCTCCCTCCCTTCCTCCTTGTGAAACAGCAAAGGGTTGGCAGCTCCTACGCTTCCTGGTCAGGGAGCTCCCCTGCTCCAACTTACCTCACTAAACCCCTGGGGACGCTGACCACTCCAAGGTCCTGGCAGAGCTTCTGCACCACAGCTGAAGGTTTCAGCCTCTCAAGATGAAGGTAGATGATTTTACTTGCCATCAGGTTGTTTGCTGTGGCTTTGCGAAAGCTCTCGGTTCTTGCAAAGCCGGGGCATAAGCTCAAGACCATGAAGACAGAGATCTTCCAGAGGAGGGGTGCCATGATACTCCAGGAGGCAGGGTCAATGAAATGGGCATTGTCGATGACAAATATGGCATTTCTATCAATGGTCTGGAACAAGAAAAAAGGTTGTTCTGAGGGGAATCCAGTGGGTTCTCAAGTGTCTTACAGGGAAGGAGATGTAGCCTTTGCCTCTCGAGAGGATGCTCTCAAGTCTCACCCCCACCAACTCCCTGCTTGGAAGCTTCCCAATCCCTCATTTCTTGGAGACTTTGAGGTCACACTTACCATCACCTGCCCTGCAGAAGGAGGGAGTTTGGGCAAGTGAATGCAGAACTGTCTCTCCTCCAGGGAACGCTTTAAGGGAGGAAAGTCACTAGTATGCTTGTCGGGCTACGTAGAGGACAGGGGGGCTTTCTCAGGCCCCAGAGGGCAATGACCAGGTCCTCCCACCCGCTCACACTGCTGTGGCACAGAGCACAGAGCCGGCAGGGTTGTTTTCCTCCTCTGACCCAGAAGGAGGAAAGGAGAAATGCTCACCTTCTCGAGCACTTTTGCCCAAGTTGAATGCAATTCCTCTTTCCTTTGCATTTCATGCATTTGGCGAACCTTGTCTGAAATGGGAAACTAGACAGAAAAGCAAAGTCAGGGAGAAACATGGCTCCAGGGCTCGCCACACCTACCCACCAAGCAAGATGGCAGAGCGAACCCTCTCTGCTCTGCCTCAGCACCTTCCCTCTCCCCAGCATGGGTGCAAGAGGCCACAGTGAGACTTAACTAGAGCAGTGAGCTCAGCACAAGGTCAGGCCCAGCCTCATTCCTGTGCTGCTTCCACAGTGCTGAACAAGGCACCAGGCACTGCCAGATGCAGCGCGGGACATTAAGTCACCACACAGAGGCATCCCCCAGGGCCAGGAATGGGAAACATGTGCTGTGACCCCTGCGATCCCTCCCCCTGAGCTTAGGCACTCCAGCAGCCTGAGAAGACCGCTGAAGACCCGGAAGGGCTCAGGAGAAAGCCTTCTCCAGGGTCAGAGGGGCCTCTCGCTCTCACCTCGACAAGGAAAATGCCATTGAGGAGGCAGTAGTTGCTCTCTTCAATTACTCCTTTGAGGTTTGTCTGTAGCACGTGCTCCCTGGCACTGCACGATTCACACTCCTGGAGGCCCAGCACCCTGGCCATCAGAATACGCATGGCAGAGAAGGGCTGCCTCACGTTGGCCTCGAGCAGTTCAATGCCAAATAACCTGCGTGCAAAAGCAAAATGGACTGAGATCCCCAACGACCCAAGCCTTCTAAGACGAAAGAGCTGGAGTTGCCTTTAGGGGGAACTCTTCAGCCTCCCACCTCGAAGCGGTACCCAGAGTTTTGCTCCTTGTATGAGAAAGGGCACAGAGGGGCAGTTGCTGCCAAGCCACTGAGAGAGCCAGGTCCAGACCCCTTCTGGTCTCTGCGTCGCTGGCCCATGTCTCCCTACCTCCCTACTGCAGAGGGACCAGCAGAGCTAAGAGGTGATCATGGAGCAAGTGGAGTTTGCCTTTGGGCTCCAGACCTTAGCAGTCTGCCTCTCAGCCACAGAAAGGCTTTTCTGGCCCAGTATTCCTTCTGGGAAACAGGCAGGGGGCAAGCAGGGCTTCTGAGACAGGCCACCCTGCTATATGTTGCATCTGGAACCCAATGAAAAGCACTGAGTGTGCGCTTTTTCCTTCTATTTGTGAAGAAGGAAGCACCACAGATCAAGAAGCACCCCCAACACCCCAAAGAGACAGGGGCAGGAGCAGAGCACACAGGAGATAACTATGGAATGCCTCCATGAGGCTTTTTGAGGAGGCTTCAGTCCAAGGCCAAGGTGTACTGGCCAAGGGGCTGGAGTGTTCCATGGCGGTCAGGGATGGGAAGAAGCAGTGTCCCAGAGCTACAGGGCAAGCCCCCGTACCTGCAGCCAGCAGCCTGGCCTAACTGGTCCAGGTGATTAAGTAAGTGGCTCTTCCCAGAGCCCCTCGTGCCCTCAAATGCCAGCATGTGTCTTTGTCCAAAATGGTTAAAGGCTTCCAAGCAGCTGAGAAAGAGGCCAATCTCTTTCTTCCGACCTGTGAAGACGAACAAGAAAATGAGCTGCTGGGGCGTGCTAGAAAGCAAAGATCCATCCCTTTTGCTGAGACCCTCCACCACGGCT
Organism: Micropsitta pusio; assembly: GCA_032357275.1. Classification (NCBI taxonomy): domain Eukaryota; kingdom Metazoa; phylum Chordata; class Aves; order Psittaciformes; family Psittacidae; genus Micropsitta; species Micropsitta pusio. Next base: position 12,071 of record JAUELP010069047.1, read on the forward strand.
TCCTTCCCACTATCGCATCTGGCAGCCCCTGATACCCCTGCTGCCTTCCAACCCTCTTCTCCTAGCTTTCGCACCTCTGCCTTCCTCAGAGTGGTAGCGGACGCCCTACCCCAGAGAGATTCAGGCAGCCCCATGCTAATCCCCTCAGGCATCCAGTACAAGGCTGGAAGGGATGATTTGAGTTGCTGCAGGCAGCTGTGTCCCCAGCAGACTTAGAACATCTTCTCCTGGCTGTACGACTAGCCACAGAGCACAGCGGTGTTGATACACAACCATGTTTTAGTTCTTGCTGAAGAGGGCTTGCACAGCAGCAAGGCCTTTCCTGTTTCTCATGCCACCCTGCCAGCAAGCAGGCTGGGGGTGCACAAGAAGTTGGGATGGGGCACAGCTGCAACAGCATACCCCAACTGGCTTATCCCATTGCATATGATGCCGTGCCTAGCAAGAAAAGCTGGGGAAAAGGAGGAGGAAGGAGGCACATTAGGAGTTCCGGTGTTTGTCTTCCCAAGTCCTTGATACTCTTCAAGTCCTTGTCTTCCCAAGTCCTTGAAGCTCTGCTTTCCTGGGAATGGCTGGACACCCGCCTGCCACCAGGAAGCAGTGAAAGAATGCCTGACTTTGCCTGTCATGCATGCACAGCATCTGCTTTACCTATTAAGCTGTCTGTACCAGTGTGCTCACTTTTACCCTTGCAGTTCTCTTCCCCATTCCACTGTGGGGAGTGAGCAGCTGTGTGGGGCTGAGCTCCCTACCAGCGTTAACCCATGACGGGGCCCAAAACATCCAGCAAGACACTGAGTCTTGATTAAAGGCATCTGTGTCACCTGACTTTTCCATCTTTACAGGCAGATGCTGCCAAGAAAGGACCTTTGAGGAGTACAAGGGGGAGAACCCACCACCAAAACTCTCCATCAGTCTAGCAGAAGGAAACCTCTTTCCTGATCCCAAGGACAAGGACTGGGTTAGCCCCCAGGACGTGAGCAGCTCCAGAGTTGAAAGGAACCTTCCTATCAGGTCTGGAGCATGGCTGGGATCACCGAGCGCCTCACCCTGCTTTCCGCCCCAACGATATCAGCTAAGTAGGCACTGAGACAGCCAGCACTTCCTTAGGGCCTCTGCAGGCAACATTATCCCCAGCAAAAGCTTTTCCCTTCCCAATGCAAGTTACTGAGGGGAAGAAACTGGGGTTCAGAAGAGCAAGGCATTCTCCACATACCCAGCAAGGAGGCGTTATCTGGCATCTTCATGGCAAGGGCCATGCCAAATATGCTGGAAGCAGAAGAAAAAGAAAATAAAGTCAGTTAGCTGGTTAGAAGCCGGGGGACATCGAGAAGCAGCTGGCACGGAGGGGCTGGATGTGCTCCTCAGGTACCTGTTTTTCTTTCGAGCAGGGTGTTGTCCCCTGCACGCTCCCCCCACCAAAGTTCAAGCTGGCATGCTGAGACAGCTTTAAGCATAAAGAAACCCAACAGCCACACCAGGACAAGAGAACACATTGAGAGTCCATCAACAGCGGCCAGACCCAGAAACGTGAAAGAAGCAAGGGTGAGCTACTGGTTAGCAGATATCTTTACTGCGTCGGCCAAGAAAAAACAAGAGTCTTGGAAACAAGGACTTGCGTCACCTAATGGGTTGGGATTCCAAGCACCTGGCATCTCTGGCTTAAGTCTTCCTGCATTTTCAGAGACTAACATTCAAACCATCATCCAAAAAGAAGGTCAAATCCTGGCCCAGAGGAAGAGCCCAGGTTTGAGGAGGAAGACATGATGAAGAAGGTCCTGATGGTCCACCTTTATCCATGGGAACCAGACTGGCCCAAAGCTTCCCACTCAGGAGCAGCTAGGACAAAACCTTCTTGGGTCAGCATTACCAGGGCAAGTGGTAGAGCAAGCACATCACGGAAAGCCCAATTGAAAGCCACCTGAACAGAGCCTGAAAGCCAGGTCGTGTCTACCAAAACAAAACCTTCCCCATCCCTGTGGTTTCACTCCCACTCTCCCAGCAACAGAAGACAGCAGCGAAGAGAGGTAAAAAGCCTCCCACGCCAGGGCTTCCGACCGTCTCATCCGCAGTGAACGGAGAGCGGCTTCCGCTCTCTCTGCAGAACTCCTCTATGATGGCCAAGCTGGACCCTTGATGCCACCATCCCCTCATCCAGACTTCTCAGAGGACACTCACCTCTTGGTGGTGATCCCCACATACTGATAGACAGTGTCAGGATGTTTGAAGCCTTTCATCTTTCTCTCCGGCAGCTCCTTGAAGTAGCAAGAGGGCAGCCCAGAGTTTTCATAGGTTGTGGTATCACAGGTCACCAGCCCAGAGTAGCACATCATCATCCGGGCGGCCAAGTTCACCTTCTGGCCGATGACTGACAGAGAGATGAAGAAAGAGCACACAGTGATGTACCTGTGCCACCAGCTCCCCAGTGCCCTTCCAGGCCAGCAGCTGCCTTACATCCGACAGCCGCAGCCCCACAGTGGGTTAAGCAGATCCCAGGGGAACAACCAGCTGTGGAGCCCAGTGTCCCGCCCCAGGCCAGGACTGGTGCTGCCTGGGCCATTCCTGGCTGGCTGTTGGGCAAGCACTATCCCAGCCCGTCGTCTTCTTCCCAACAGCTCACGCCAGCTTCCCACACTGCAGACACGTGCTTGTACCTGTGTACTCGTGCCTCCGAGGGTGGCCAATGAGGCCACAGAACGCCATCCCACTGGCGACAGACACAGACGCTGTCCTGGCACACAGGGAAACAACAAGGCTTCAGCAGCACTGCAGGTGCAGTCCTGCCCGCCCATCTCCATCTCTTCCCTCATCTCCCCTCAGTACTAGCCTGGGCCACTGGCCATCCTGCCCTGCCAGCCTGAGGCTCGGGGATACAGAGGCCTCAGGGGTGGAAAGGACCCAGGCGGCAAGGACACGGAACATGGCTTAGAGCACAGGCAGGAACTTTTGGGCACTGCTCCTGAGACCACATTCCCTGAGCTGTGACCAGTGGGAAAAGAGGGAGGGAAGAAGGTGCCACAGTGTCACTGCCTGTGATGACAGCAACGTGAGATCAGGTGTCTAGGCCCCATCACTGTTCACAGGCCAGCCACCCAGAAGGTGCTGCTTCTGGCACCAAGGAGCCTCTGGCCTTCACCAGGGCTCGTTCCGGCATGGTGGCTAGCAGGGTGAGCTTGGAGACACTCTGCCTGGCCGCCCACAGGTAAGCCCAGGGGTTGCCTGCCACCTCTCCGGGCACTGTTCCTTCCTGCCAAGGAAGGGAGGACAAGGGCGGGTAAACTAGAAGCAACACACTTCCTCTGCTTTACGCTGGCCCAGGCAGCACGCGCTCCCTCAGCCCCACCACACACTCACCCTATTCTTGCAATGATCTTGGAGCACGAGCTGAAGATCAGAATAGCACTATGCAAGGCACGAATGCTCTCGTGGGGCAGCTTTACTCCAGGGAGTCCAAACACACAGAGGAATGTGCAGCCCTGCCAAGGACAGATGCAGCACATCTTGCCACAATGCCTAAGATGGAATCTTCCCCTCTTGTTCAGTGTCCACCCTCTTGGGCAGGGGGAAGGTGATTCCACCCCACACTCACTTTGTCAAACACGAAGACTTTGTTCACTTCACCTTTGTGAGGACAGATGATTTCCTGTATCAGGCTGCTGACGTCATTGAGGACACTGCGGAAAGATGCTATGTTCTTTGCATGAAAATTCAGGTGGAGGAAGAGGATGGTGATTGGCCGTAGCTCACAGAGGCAGTCCTGCGGCACTCTCTCTTCAAGCTGGAAGACAAGAGCGTGATGGCTTCGCAAGCCTGCTCTCCCGGGGGCTGCCCACACCAGGTACAAAGGGAGAGCTGGTGTCCTGGTGATAGCAGGTACTAGCGGGGCAAGAGAAGATCCTCCGCTCGCTGTAAACAGTCGGCAGGCTGCTCAGCCTGCAGCAGGCAGATACCAAATCAGGACACAAATGACAAAGGTGAGAACGGTGCTCTGGTAACACCCCATCTTGGGACAGTTATAGACATGAGTGGTGACACTCAGCGATGCTCTAGGGACTTCAGTGAAATCTCCCCTTTATCCTGCCATCACATCCACAGAACACGAAGAGCCATACCCACAGAAAAGACAGAGATGCAAACGTCCGCCCCACCACCCATCTCTCTGAGGAAAACTCATAGAGTAGTGCAGCGCCGGTGCCCCTTAGCCCAGTTTGCCCCCATTGTCCTCTCGGGATGCATTTCCTTTGGTTTGTTTGCTGTCATGAAAACTTCATCTCTGAATGCACCACTTCTTCTGCCCTGCAAAAAAGCAGCCCCAGCAGCAATGGCCCAGCCGTACCTTCCTGAGAACAGCTTTTGGTATGTAACTAAGCATGTCTCCCGCATCAGTAGCAATGTTCAAGAAAATAGCAGGCCTGACAGCATCTGCGGAGAGGAAACACACGTGGTTGCTGGGAGGATGGGACTAGGAGCTGTTGGAAAGCAGGGGCTAGCACTGGCAACAGGGGAGAGTCTCCTGCGTTTGCTTGTGTTGCCACCTGCAGGTGCTTAGGGCAGAGCTGTCCCCTGGAAGGTGACGGCAAAAGCAGCAACTGCCCAAGTTACTGATGCACGAGAGGGCCAAAAGCATGACTGCTAACTGAGAGGGGAAGAGGGGAGCGGTAGTTCATCCCTGACCCCGGCACCAGCCAGGCCCCATGTTTCCAAGCAAAACCGAAACCAAGTGAATCTGGCACTCACATTTGTTTTCCGTGAAGAAGTACTTCTCCTTCTGTGGAAGCTTGTCTAAAACATCTTGGCATTCCGACGGAGACATCTGGTTTATGCCCGTGACCTGAAGGTACGCAGAAGGAAAGCACTGACACTGGCCTCTCCAGGAGTCCTAGGGGACAGAGCCTGCCCTCCATTGTCACTGCCCAGAAAAGGGGAGAAGAAGTCTACCTGGCTGGACAGGACAGCAGTGCTTCCTCAGAAACACTGGAGCTGAGCAGACATCTTCTGAGCATCCCCTAGCTGTCAACAGCTCTATGACCCACAGAGGACACTGCTGGTGGGGCCAAAACTCTTCCAGTGCCTCCTGACCCTCAAACCAAGCCAGCCCAGCCCAGAGTTACTCCTAACATGGAAGGACAAGAGCATCAGCTGCTCTCCACTTTCTCAGCTACAACTCTCTCTGCATTCAGCTCTTCAGCCTTCTGACACCTCCCTCCTCAGGTCCAGGTCCTTAGAATGGCTCTAGATGCTGTCCCATCCACCTACCTTCACAGCTGTTTTGCCCGCAATGTGGCTGGTCCTGAGCCTGTGCTTCTCACATAGCTCCCAGCAGGAGGCTGAGAGGACAATTTCACCTGCTTTCGCAAGATTTCCGGCCTCACAGACATCATCCACGGTCTTGCCAATGACACAGAAGAACTGCTGCCTCTCGTCTCCAAACTTCAGGTGGTGCATATTCCCCGCAGAGATCCCTGGGAGAGAGAGAGAGGGAGAAGCAGAGCTCTACAGCCCCCAGCATTTCAGCTGTTCAGAAGCCGATCTGAACAAGAGATGGGGAGATGGTCATTATGGAGGGGGAGGGCATCCTCCATCCTTCTCGAGGGGATACTGACACAGGTCCCTTAAATGGGTGTTAAGACATAGACGAACCAAGTGGACAGTGACACCGTGCTGAGAGTGGTGGATGTCTTACCTGCCCGAGAAACCCAGCAAACCAAGCCCCTGACCACCGCCCACACCCTTCGCGTGCAGGCGAGTTGTAGCTGTCTGCTCAAGAAAAACTACAGCCTGCAAAAGCCCTTCTCACAGCCTTAAGCAATGCAGCTCCCCCCAGCAAGGCAGGGGAGAATCCAGCAAGGAAAAGGATGCAAAGCTGCCCCCACCTGAAAAATGAAGTTCCTCCTGCAGGCATCTGGAAGAAAGCAGATGCTCAAAGACACCAATATTCAACCTGACACTGAGCCATTGACCACAACTCTTTGAGTGCAGCCATCCAGACAGTTCTTTACACACCGAGTGGTCCACCCGTCAAATTGATGTCTCTCCAATTTAGAGACAAGGATGTCGTGTGGGACAGTGTCGAACGCTTTGCACAAGTCCAGGTAGATGACATCAACTGCTCTACCCAGCTCCTTCAGGACCCACAGATGGACCGCATCAGTTCCAATGGGCTTGTGCACATTCAGATTCTTAGGATGGTCTTCAACCAGATCCTCTGCCACAGTGGGCCCAAGGTCTTCATTCTCACAGTCCCTGCATCTCCCATCCAAGGCTTGGGCAGTGTTCTCAGAGCATTTGCCAGTGACGACTGAGGCAAAGCAGTCATTCAGAGCCTCAGCCTTCTCCAAATCCAGGGTAGCCAGTTCTCCTGATAGTTTCTGGAGGGGGCCCATGTTGTCCCTAATCTGTCTTTTTATTTGCTACAGACCTATAGAAGCTCTTCCCGTTATCTTTCAGATCCCTTGCCAGATTTAATTCTAACTGCGAACGCACACAAACCCAGTGGTGGTCCTGGTCTCCAACTACAGGTGCCCCCTTGAATGGTTGCAGGAGATGCCTTCCTGTGGCACTAGCCCCAGCAGGGATCCCCGCATTCCCTGCCAGTGCAAAGCACCCTGTGGCACAGGAGAGTGCCACAGATCTGCGCCTGGAACAGAACTTGTACCTATCTTAACTTGGAATTTCTGACCGATGAGCATGTCATGCTTCCGGTACTTCTTATGGATCTGCCAGCTACAGTGCACCACAAGGCTGATGGTCTTGGCCATCTCACTGGGTCTTGCTCTCCACAGCAGCAGCACAGCATCCCCTGGAAAAAGCAAGGGAACGTCAAGGCCCTGCTGAAACCTGACTCTCCCTGACCTGTGCTCCGTGGCAGGGACAGCAGCAACCAGATGACGTGCTGAAAAAGATGGGCTTGTGGCAGGCCAAAGGCCTGAAGGACCTCTGGACTGGCTGGGACTCCCCCTCCTCTCGCGGCCTGGCAGCCTGAGCTCTGCTGTCACCAGGCCCCCCCCGTCCCTCACCAGCACTCCATAAACACCTTTGGCTTCGCCTTCTAGTAGGTCTCCTCCTCTCAGTGTTGCCTCTGCCCTTAGCCCCAGCACAGAGCCCTACAAGCTGAGGCAGAGGGAAGGGAGCCACCCGCCTTGCCAAAGCCAAACTGCAGGCCCAGGGTGGGAAGAGAAGCCTGGAGAAAGGGCGCTGCAAAGGGGTACAAGGGTGGCCAGGAAGATGGCTCAAGGTGCTGCACAGAGCCTCTGGAGGAGGACAGCAGAGCTGCAACAACAGTGCCGTGCTGCAGATTCATACGCGTGGGCATCATCGCCCTAAGTACATACCAGCAAACTTCAAGATGTCACCGCCAGAATTCAGCATGTCTGTGGAGAGAGGGAAGGAAAGGAAGAGTCATGTGGACACCTTCTTCCATAAGCCACAAAGGAAGCCCCCGTGCTCAGAGCGGAGAGCCCAGGCGATGGTGCACTATCTGGCACAGCTTAGGAAAGCATCACCCTGGCCTGTCTCCCAGGCTCCCAGGGGCTGCAGCCCTGGTACCTGCACAGAAGGCACAGAGGCATGGCCTGGAGCTGCCACCTCATTTCAGAATGGTGGAGGCTGGAAGGGACTCTGGAGCCCATCTGGTCCAACCCTGCTCTCAAGTGGGGCAGAGCCAGCTGCCCAGGATGCTGGCTAGATGGCTTTGGAAGAGCCAAAGGAGGAAGATTTCACAAGCTCCCTGGCAATCAGTCAGTCACCCCTCACAGCCAAAGAGTGTTTCCCAACTTACAGAGGGAAAACTCCTGTGCTTCGATGCGTGCCCGTGGCATGGCTTCTGGTCCTGACAGTGGGCGCCACTGGGAAGAGCCTAGCTCTGTCCAGTCTGCTCCCTCCCTTGAAGTTTTACATACATTACTGTAAGATCCCCTGGAGCCTACTCTTCCCTAGGCTAAACAGGCCCAGTTCTCCCAGCCTTTCCTCATAGGAGAGATGCTCTAGCCCCTTCGTCCTCCTCGAGGACTCTTTTGATCTTCTTTACAAATGCTGCCAACGAGGTGTCCAGAATGTGCTCATGATCAGCTCAGAAGGGTCAAGACATCCCCTGAGAAAATGGGCCTGGAAGGGTCTGTGTCTCTCTCTGTCTTTCACACATACATCAGTGCCAGCATCCCCAGGTCACTTGTGCACTGGCACTTGCTTGGTGCTCTCAGCTTGCTCTGGGCCCCCAGGCACCACAGAGCTGGGTGTTCGCATCAGAAGCACAGAGGTGGCTGGCCACAGTGGGGAGCATGAAGGACCTGCACTGGTCCTAACTCACCAGGAGAGCCTGGCTGCTTTCACTGTTACCTCCAGGCCACAGAAAGTCCCAGCCCTTCCAAGGAAGCAGGACTAGGCTGCCCAGGATACCAGCCTCCCCCCTCCATAAGCAGCCCCATGGCCTGCTGCCAGGCAGTCCTGTAGCATGGCTCTTACCCTCCAAGATGTCACCCAGGTAGCGATTGAGGTCTTCCACCAACTCATCAGTGCCTCTCTCTGAACCACACTTCTTGATATAGTCCTCTGTCAAACAGGTGAAACCTGCAACAGAGACACTCAGAAATCAGGAAATGCCCTGGAGACCAAAGGACCAGGCAGCCAGTTCCACATCGCCCAGTCGGGGGGCCCAGCCCAGCAGCTTCCCATGCCCCAACTCAGTATGGGTTGCAGCAGTGCCTGACCACCCATGATAGCCCGTCCTCTTTGGGAATCCCAGCAGAAGAACTCAGCATTCACTATGGCCACTCGCTGTCAGCAGCAGGGGCAGGGCTCCAAAGGGCCTGCTGTGTCCCAGAATGGCTCACGTCCCTCAATGTCACGGTTGCTCCTCCCCGCTCACCCTACCTGAAATATCCGCAAAGAGCAGCACTCCGTGGAGTGCCTTAAAGCTGGTCGCGAGGTAGTCGCTAGAAATAAGGCTGGGGAGAAAAGCTGATGCTTTGTCCAGCTCTGAGCTGCCACGTTTCCTCCCCTTGGAAGAAGGCGCCGTCTGCGCCATGTGGTCTCTGGGGTTCCTCAGGATCATCTGCTGTGCCCAGCTGCGATAAGAAATACGACCCCACTGCGCCATGTCAGTTGCCTGCACGTGGGGCAACCGCTCCTCTGCCCACAGGGTGGTCACAGTCACTGGCAGTGGACTCCTCAGTTCTTTGCTTCCCTCGCAGCCCTCCGCACACATCACAATGAGCTGACAGTGACATTCTCTGTGGGTCATCACCTTCGGAACTGCTGCCCCATGGCCGAGGCTTCCTCCTTGACACAGGGCCACTGGCTGGAGGTGGCCAGCACCACCTCATTGACTGGGGACAGCGCTCAAGGGAGGCACACGCAGACCTCCTGCAGTGCCTTGCACACACAGCTGCTTGAGAGCACTGCTCCTTCCCAGCAGCAGAATAGCTCGTCACCTTTTTCTCAGTAGTCTTGCCCCCTTCTTGCTCCAATGTTCCCTTGCTGCTGCAGCAAAGGGAAGGGACAGTGCTCTCTGTTCTGGAGACAGGAGGGGAAGAGGGACTGGGAACTCTTGCTGGGCTGTACCTGAAGAGCACTAGCCAGCATGCAGTTGGCCACCCAGAAGTCCAGGACAGACTCCAAACCGGTGGGCATGTCATCTGGCAATGAAGTAGTTAGGATTTTGCGAAGGGCTGTGTGTATGAAAAATTTGGAATGGTGAGTTTACGCTTGCAGGTAGCAAGGAAAAACGTTTCCTTACTGTCCTGGGTTCAGCAGTAGCGGTCATTTTTCTCCTTAGTACCTGGTGCAGTGCTGTCGTTTTGACTTTAGCCTCAGAACAGCGCTGATAACACCGATGCATTTAGTTGTTGCTCAGTAACGTTTACCCTGACCAAGGACTTTCTCAGCCTCATGCTCTGCCAGGGAGGAGGGGAAGCCGGGAGGAAGCAGAGACAGGACGCCTGACCCAAACTAACCAAAGAGGCATTCCATACCACAGCACGTCATGCCCAGTATATAAACTGGGGGCAGTTACCTGGAAGGGCTAGATCACTGCTCGGGT
>JAUELP010069618.1:3259-20369 GCA_032357275.1 Micropsitta pusio
CTTAGTTACTAAACTGTTCTTATCTCAACCTGTGGGAGTTGCATTCTTTCGATTCTCCTTCCTATTCCTCCAGGAGCTGGGGGAAGAAAAGGGGGGGGACGTTCTAATTTATGGCCTGGGCTTAAACCATGACAGTTGGGAAAATAATAATTCCCTCTGCTGCAGGAGTGAGAGGGTGAAGAACTCTGGAATGTATTATGTGGGATATCATGAGAGATGATTATCAAATATTTCCGTGCCTTAACATAGCACTCATCTAACTCTACCATGTTCCTTGAGGGTCTCCTGTCACCAGCCTTGGGAGCCTCCTAGAGCAACATGTCATCTGAATCAGGCCTGGCTTATGTAAAGGGAAGGGCTTAACGTCATACTCCAGAGAGCCCAACTGAGAACAGGGAAAATCTGCAACACTTATTTTTTTTACATAGGAGCTGCAATTTTTCTTACATTCATAAACACTCTTCAGCGATTTGGTCATATTGTCCAAATCTTGGTGGAAACAAAGGGAAAACAAGAAGTAAATAGAGAGTAATTTTATCACAGGACTGCTCACCCACCTGTGTGAGAAATCACCTGAGACAGTAACAAAGAATCTTCAGTCTCACCTCCTGATAGATTCTCTCAATCCTCACTTTACAACACTGTCAGATGGAAAGGGGGAATAAAATTTCTCAAATTGGGTTTTCACCATATACAAATAATCCAAACTATTTCAGTGTGCAGCTCTTACTGCCAAGTACTTTATCTCCTTGATAAACACCAGCTACACCAGGGTAAAACACTGCTATTCAGGAATTTCAAGCCAAGTGGAATAGCTTTAATAGGAGCATTTGAGGAGGATCCAGGATAACAACATGGTAGCAGCATTTGCTGTGCAGACAGAAGCTTGTGTCTCCCAAGGCAGAGGGGGAGATTAAATCTGTGCCTCAGATATTGCAGTGGCAGGGGGTGGGGATGGACAGTTACAGGCATTTTAACAAGTAGCTCATCACTTTCTGTCACCCCTATGAAATTCAACATTTCAGGTAACATACAACCTTCAACATCTAACAAACCACGGTTGCTGGCTCTTTGTCTTGGTGAGAAAAAAGAATTTAAAAAGAATCATTCTATGACACATCAAAGTGCTATTCACCCTTCTTGGGTACATATGCCCATTTTTTATGAACAACGATCTGACAGGAAACTAATAAGTGTTAATCCTAATTCCTTTACCTATCTCAGAAAATAGGATTTAAACTCTCACAGGGATTCAGTTCTTTTGACTATGGTCAGTTTTGACAGTATTGACAGTTCAAGAAGTTAGAGTAGCTACAAGAGGTAAAAAAGTTGAAGCACTCAGGTGAATACATTCACATTAATCTGTGTTTGCAATAGCAGTTCAATTGTACTCTTTGGCATGGAAAAAAAAAAACTGAAGAGAAAGAATTGCTATATAAATACTCTTCCCAGCAACAGAATGGAAAGAGACTATCAATACCATGCCTGCACTGAAATAAGCAACACTTGCTACATATGAAGTAAATTGCTGTCTAACTTCTAGAAACTAATGTTTTCTGAGAGAGTGCAGCTGTGTTTTTCCCTTATCAGGAGTACATCAAAGTGCTGGTTTCTATGTAGTTGTTAGTTTCATAAATTATTGTCATTTTTTCATTTAAAAAAAAATTCTAAAAACTTTTAGATACATATCTATGCATACTAAAGTACAGTTCAGGTTAGTTTTTCTCCTTCTCATAGAGGACAAAAATAGAAACACGCAATTTAAGGCATTAGGACCATAAACAGAAATATTTCTAAAGCCATTTCAGTGCTCATGAAGCTGTATGAGCATTTTCTCGCCATGTCAGGTGTGGAAACTAGCCAGGCAAAACCTGCCTCTCTTCTCCGATTGCTTAAGCATAAAAAAAGAACATTTGTGGTCTCCAAAGCAAAAATTCCAATGAGATAAAAATAGGCTATTTCCATCAGCAAAGGAAGTTGTCTGAGGCACAAATTTAGGATCTGGATACAGACAGGATTCCCGTTAGCTCAACGATGATCAAATCCAAAGGTTTTTTCCCTTCTATCATGTAACAGTAAATAAACACAAGTATAAATACTACACAGGGTTCTAGTTCTTTAAATACACCTCCTGCTAGAGTGTTCCCAGAGGTCTGCTTTGGGAGATGGAAAATTAAAAACTACCCTAAAATATCACAAAAATGCAACATTTGACTCAGAGAAACTGCTACTGCAGCCACACACTGTGCTGGTTGGCAATAGATGACTAACGGCAACGATCATAGGTATCTATGTATGCATGTGTTTATAAATAATACTGCTATCGGAACACATTTTCAGCCTGGTATCACCATGTTGGCCAGAGTGTCCAAGCTTTAGGAGAAGAGGTTGCAGAAAGCTAAACACAAACAAAAAAGCCCAAGAGGATCCAAAAACTGGACCCTGCACAATACCCTTCCTCCCTTTGAATCAGCCAGAGAGCTTCTCAATACACCCTTAGCCTTCTCACCTGCACAGGGTCTTCCCTCCAAAACAGCCTTACTTTTAAGCATCATTCATCCTTGCAAGCTGGATGCTAGCCTCACCCCACTTTGTCAAGTGAGGGAAGATGCAAAAAATAAATCAAGCTGCACGAGGGATTCAAAGAAGAGCTTCAGCCGCTTTTCAGTTTACATGCCAACTTCAACTGCCAAGATTATTGCATTCATGGGCACTGTAATGCAACTGGGGTTAGAAGAATTCACCCATGTAAATGAGCTAGGCTAAGCTTTGATGCCAAAATTAACAGGTGAGTCTGTACACATGCTTGTGTTTGACTGAATTTTCTTGAGGCTGAAGTATTTCATTTCTATTGACCTTTACTTCAAGGTGGGATTCTGGCTGCCCCAGGTGCTTTGAAGATCCCACTTGTGTCTTTTGAGCTGCATAACAATGACGATAGTGTCAGTGAAATAGAGTCATGGTGACAAACATTAGTGAAAATGATAACCACAAAAGTCAGCAAGATAGAAACACCAAGATTAATGTTTGCTGTTTCTCATGGAAGTGGAAAAGAAGAAAAGAACCTGAGACAGGAGAAAAGAGAGGTAGAAGAAACCATGAGGTCCAGACAACCTCATTAAGGAGCAGCATCTTCTTCCTACTCAGAGCCAGAGACAAGGCTTGAGCCCTGGTATCTCAGAGCAAGGATGAGGAAGAGACACTTGCTATCTTCTGCCTCTTGGTTCTTCAAACCTCCAGGCAAGACCAGGAATGATGGTCCTAACCCACATGTTACTTCAGCCTAAGCCTGACATGACACATACATAAAATATAGTACACGAAGCAGCAGCATGGCTCCATGTGAGGAGCAAGGTATGTGCTGAAGTAATTTGTGGGAAGAAACATCACTGGTTAATCTTAAATTCAAAGTGAGACTGGAAGGAGAAGTAGTGTTTTTTACAGTTGGAGAAATAACTTTTGAGCTATGCAAATGTTTTGAGTTATGTTTGATGAAACACAGAAAACAGGCTGACTTTCAGGACCCAAGCTCTTCTGCCGGGTATGAAAGGGAAAGTCATGCCTTATCAAAGGGCTTAGGTACCTGCAGGAGTCTATCACTTGTTTGACCAAATGAATAAATAAAGGCACTACGGCAGCCCTGATGTCTGAATTTTAAATTGGTGTTAACTAACTTGACCTCTGACTTCCTGTTCAGGAACTCCTCCTCTGATGACAATTCACAGCTACACAAAAGCCACTGCTGTAAAGCTTTCGAAGGAATTTCATTCACATGTGGGCAGAAATCGTGCTGAAAAACAAGATCTCTCTACAGACAGATAAGCCCAGTTAGAGCTTAAAGTCATGTTTACAGGGCTGGCTCCTGCTTAGAGTCTATGAAGATTTTTTTCCCTAAATCTGTAAGAAAAATTTGGCCTTTAAATATAATGTTAGATTTTATGCCCTAAAATGCTTACTAATTCAGGGATTTGCTATGACTTCAAATTCTGTTTCAACCAAATGTTTAAGCCAGTACTTAATTCCTTCTTACTTAAGAGCTAATATAGTTGTGCATGGTTTGTACCTGTGTTACAATAAATTCAGTTTCAACTCAAACAGTTTCCACAGGCAGTATCAGTGTACTCCCAAAAAATCTTCTTCAGCTTAACTTAACTGCTGAATCGGGGTCTTCAGTGTGATGTATACCAGGGGATAACTGTCTAGTTCTAGTGCAACTTTACTTCCCTGCCATGCAAATCCCACACTCATCTGAGTCACTTTTAATTACCATCTCAACCATACACCCTATTTGATAAAGCAATAGCCAAGCAAAACTGAAAGCAACAACAAAGCCATTAGTGAGCTTTGTATAAGTAATGGCTCTTTTTCACAACAAAATTCATCAGCCTTGGAACTCTGCCCATGAGTGGGGAAAATGGAACCATTCAACACTGAACTATGTATAAAATAACTCAGCTGTTCAAGCTCCTTGCTATATTTATAGATATATAGAGATACCTACAATGCAAATGTTCATAGTGATTTTGCATGCCCCATATGAAATAAATATCACAAGCAAATTCTAATATTCAAAACTGAATAGCACACAATGTTAGGAACCAGGTTACATTTATAAAGGCACAAGCATTAATACTACCTGTTCAGACTACTTTCTTAGTATGCAAGCTTCAGCAATTGCTAGCTACATCATACTTCAGGAGTCATAATAAATGTTGGTCATGCCAAAGGAAAAAACCCACAAAAATTCTCCACCATCCATCCTACTAATACAGTTTTTGACAGATACTGTAATAAGAGAGTGGTTTCATGAAATTCATTAACATTGTCCCATATTAAATAAGTCTGGAACACAGGTCTCTATGCTCTAAATGAACTCAAAATCAGAGCAGGAGCAATAGGTTTGTCAGCACTGCATCCATACATATAGCAAAAGCAGAGACAGTGAGAGTCTGTACCCGGACCAAAGCTGCAATCATGCAAAATAAAGTGAGAATAGGGGTGGCTTTCCTGGCAAAAGGAAGGAGAGGGAGAGAAGAGGGATTGGACAGAGCCACAATGACAACTGTTGTTGCAGAATAGTTTGAAGAAATAGCCTGAAATAGGCTATTTCTAAAGAAACTAAAGAAATAGTTTGAAGAAATAGCCTGGACTCTGTAGCCTGGTATTGCCAGCTCAGTTCACAAAAATGGCCCCCACCCCATAAAGCAGAAGGAGCTCTACTGGCAAGAGCAGGTTACAGTATCTGTATTATAATATGAATATTTCTGCCAACAGTTTCTCATGGAGGAAGTGGGTGATTCTCAAGTACATCTCTTTTCAGGAAAGAAAAGTTCTCCCACACTTAATACCCTGATTCAACTTCAGCTCACACTACCGAATATTAAAATCTAGATCCTGCCCTGGAAATCTGCTTACACTTTAGATCATGCCACTTTTCTCATCTTGCAAAGAGGATCGTGAAGAGGATCTTCCTAGCAACAGCTCCTTCTGATGAATCAGGCTATCTAGCAGGTCCTCCTGTCTGTAGTTGTGATAAACCTTCAGGAAAGCCAGAATGGTAATTCCCAGCCAAGTCAGCCAGGCAGCCCAGAGGCCAAACTAGAGAAGAAAAGAAATCATAAAGAGGTCAGTACTGTATTGTAAAAACAAAGTCAAATGTACAGGAGAATATCAAAATCTCAGCTGGACCAAAGAAGGGATTGTGTGGGTGTTTTTGTTTCGGACGCTCCGGCAAGGAGACGATACTCTGATGGCAAGATAGAGGCTGCCTACAGATTTTACAAATAACTTGGACTTTTACTGGTGTGAAAAACTTACCAGGATTTTGAGGTTGTCTTTCTAGCTCTTGGGTGATTTCTGCAGCCTCTTCTCTCTCCTTTTCAGTGCTGTCGGTCATCTTGGGTTCTTATCCGAATATTTGATTAGACATTTTTGCAATTGAATTTTTAACCGAATATTCAAATAATTCGATTAATCGTTGCAGCCCTAAACAGAACATTTACTATGGCATTTTACAACATATGAGTGCGCAACATAAATGTATGCTTTAAGTAATAAGTTTATTTAATAGCATATGACATAAAATGTCACTTTTTCCTCTCTCTTCATTATTATTTGTTTGATAGGAAAAAACCTACCTCAACTTATCTTGTTTCCTATAAGGAGCATAAGCATCACTGGATACAGCAGACCGTTTTAGGAGCTGCACATTTTGTGCCCTGTAAGGAAGTATCAACAATCAGTTGACACTTACAAAGTACTTTCAATTCTGCTCTCAGGGCAGAATGCTCTCAGGGCATTCACAGGACCTTTGCGAGGCCAGCATCTTCACATCAAATTTTGGATGACAGTGCACTGGGCACAAGCAGGATGAGTCTCTTGACTGCTGTCACACAGTGGGTCGGTGGGAGAGCCAGGACAGCAAGCCAGGAGCCCTGACTCCAAGTCCCCTGCCGTGCTTACAAGACCACACTCCACCTACTCTTAGAGCATTTCCAAATCTAGCTCTCGTTTGGAAACAAAACACTTTGAGCTAATGGATTTCTTTTGCATAAAATAATGAATCTAAAAGAGACCATGAAACTCCATGGAAACATACTTTTCTTTGTGGGGTACTAAAAGCAATATATAAATAAATATATTGGGGAGGGGGAGGGCTTGGGGTGGGGGTTGTTCCAGATGAAAGAAATCTGGATTTGCACATTACAGATGCCTTCTCACCCTTGCTCACCTTGCGTGCAATAAGTACAGTTTGTAACACCACTGTTCATTTGTGCATATATGAAAAAGAAAGAAAACGGAGAAAATGTATTCTTCAATACTAACCTATTTGGCATGCTTCCTTTTTCGGTAATTGCATCACACCACATGTTAAATCCTATACTCACTATAGCGCTAGCAATAAATGTGATAAACACCACAAAGGCGCTGATCAGCAGATTCAGGAAGGCATAAAAGAAAGAACTGCAATAAAAAGGAAGAAAAATGTAACTCATAAACAGCTGAAACACAACATCAGCAGTCTCTCTAAGCAGTCTACCCTGAGCACAAAGATATCAGTTTCCTTTTGAAACACATCTGCTTTAATGAAGAACACCTAATACATTGAAAAACTACGGATTATTATTTTGAGTCACGTTATCTGTACATATAAGTGTGCTTTTGATTTTGATAATTTTTTTCATCTTGAGAGGATGGTGCTTTAACTATATAAAATAAGTGGTGATTGTTCATACACAGCATGGCTTTTGTTAGCTGTAAAGATGAAAATAACCATTTTTAAAATAAATGTCATTAACTTAAATTATATAATAAGTAGAGCTAAAATTATTTCATGACTAATTATGTCCCCGTGATAACTGGGACAAAATTTGCCTAGGAGAAGGAAACTAAATGTAAAAAAACCAGTACTGATAGCTATAATCATTTTAAGCAACGGAACACAAGGTACCGTCATCATAGGAGAAGAATCTCAGTTTTATGGGCAATTTGCAGAGCAGGCCAGCTTCTCCTGGAACTTCTCTGGCTTTGGTGTTATTTCTGGCAGCTGAATATCAGTTTACCTCAGCCCTGTTAAATCTGCCCAACCAGGGCTAATTCTAGGTACATGCTGTATTTGAAGTGGTATGTGGTAGGATGCTTACAGTGGTCCCATAAGGCCAGGGAATTCCAACCTCACTGTTTAACTTCCCTCTACTTAATTCTAGCTAGTGGAAACTTCCTTATCCTTTTTTTCATCCATCTAACCAAGCCCTTCTCTACTTGAAACTGCCCTACATGGCACTTGGAAAGTCCCACTACCTAAAAACTGGACATCTACCCTAGGTTGAAGAAAGACTGTCATCTCCAGGAGGCAGGTCATCCTATCCAGGTTAGGTGGTAAGGATGAATATGATGAATTTCCCACCAGTGCCACTTTCATTATGCCGGGGATAGAAGGAGTCTATTCACCACAGAGAAAAACAAAACAAAACAAAACAAAACAAACAGCAAATTCTTTTCCATGGTGGCTCGTTAAATGAAAAGCTGAGAGGCTTTTTGAGTCACTGTTTGAATCCTAGGAATGTTCTGGGCTAGATAATCCTAATTTCTACAGGTTGTATATGGTGAGGCATATAAGGCAAATTTCTTTAAAATGAAACAGTTTCCAGTGGGGTAATGTTCCTGGTTTGATGTGGCTTTAGACGGGTAGCCTAGCCTGGGTTTCATCCCGAGTGTTGCTAAGACCATATCCACTGTGTGCATCTCAGCATGGTATGCAGGCCTGAGAGTCAGGAAAGACTTGAGCTGTCCACTGAATAAAAACAGAGTTGCCATCAGAATTAGTAAGAGCTCTGGAAAAAGAAAAGTTACTAGGATTATTCAGTGGATCATGACCAGCCCAGGACCTCTAGTCCTCCCTCTGCTTCCTACTCTGCAGCAGAAGAGATGCCAGGGTCCAGAATCTGACCTTCCACTGCCAAAGCAGGGCTTGATTTGTACTTGGCAATCAGTAAACATCACTGTGTGCTAGAGATTCATAAGGCCAGGGCATCCTGGTAGAGAACTGACTGCTAAACTGGCTCTCTTCCTCACCTATTTTTCTTCTTAGATCAGAATTTCAAGCTACACATTCCAGATTGAATGAATGCCCTGTGGCATAAATACTTAGAGTCAAAGTAGAAGTTGCTTTGCATTCCTGGTAATGAAGTATCTGAGTTGTACTTCTACCTTTCAGCTGAGCTAAATAGTCCCAGGCCCAGAGCATGACTGGCAGCTAGCTCTTGCTTTTTCTACTCCTGCAAGGAACTTGAGCTCTGTCTGTCCTGGAGGCAAGGGGTGCTGAGACCTAGTCAAGAAGGATTTTTAGCAGCAATCATTCACATGAAAATTGGCCACCTTGCTAGGATGCATAGGGTGCCAACCCTGACTGCCTCTGGACAGCTCACCCTGGGGCTGGCCCAGCAGCAGTGGTCCTGCTCAGTAGGAGCAGCAGTGATGTCGTTGTGATTCATCCTCAACCACCTCAACTAATCAGAAATGGCAATTTTCATCTTTGGTGAGTAGCTTACATTTATCTCTACATCCAGACAAACCCGGTTTTGTCCCCATTTGAAGCAGTAACAAATGGCTGTCTAAAATCAGAACAGTGTGCGTCCTGCTTGACAGACAGCAGCAGATCTGGTACAAGACAGACCTTTCTTACTAGGAAACTGCTGTTTTCAAGCAGCTTCTCTCTCACCTTGTTTTACCATTCTGTGATGCCTACGGTTATCTCGTGCCAACTTGCTTTGTCTTTGGGACAATTTTCAGGGGCCTTCTGAACAGTTTTGAAATAAATAGCCACGTCTAGAAGTAGGCCAAATATCTGATCCAATTTTCACTATTATAAGATTTTTACTGCTGGTTTCTTCCAAATATGAACTAGTTCTGAACTACAAAACTGAAAAAAAGCATCTGGATTTAACTAATCCTCTATAGATATCTGGTCACCTGAGGAAGCTGAATGCAAATGTATTAAGAAGTACATGGTTATATTTAGAACTTGTAAGGTAATTTTTAATATGGAAATAAGTTTCTAGTCTATACTTACAGCATGCTTTGTCATTAGGCAGCTTGAGGGTAGTCAGAAAGAGCCAGAGAGACAACACTGCTACACAGTTCCCAATATTACCAACATCAGGGTGTTGTACAAGCCCAGATGTGAGTAACAGCCACTGACCCAGGAAACCTCTAAGACAAATAGATCTGGACACAAGTGATTTGCCTTTGGCATTTTCCTTAAGCCATGGGGAAATAACTTTCCTAGTCTAGCCAGCCACCACTGCGTGCTCCTGCCTTCCTATTTTTGTGGATGTTTGAAGGGCTCTGGACCCGTAGCACCCACAGGCTGGGTTACCTGTGTCAGGGGCTCTACCCAAGGTGGCAGGGTAGGCCACCAGAGAAGCAAGCACAGAGCACAGAGCTCCCAAGCTGCTTCCTGGACCACCAAGTCTCTCACTGTTCCTGCTGGGATCTGCTGCCCCTTGGTTTGCCTGAGCACAGTAGCCAGCTGTCAGTGACTGCTGCAGGGAGTGCTCAACATTGCTCTTGTGTTGTAAACAAGCAATGGTTGTTCTCTGCAACAGTTGCCATGTCCACCACAAAAGCAGGAAAAAAATAGAGGGGAGCCACCAGCTTCTCCCTTCTGCCCTCCCCCCCACCATGTAAAACCATACTGTTTCAAGGTTTTACACACACCTGATACACATCTTGGGAAGGCCCTCTTTTACAGGGACATGTAGTGGGACCACAGTCAGGAGAAACATGCTAGCCCCAGCCTCCAGCATCACCCCTAGACCCCAGACACCCTCCATGCCCATCACAGCTTTGCTGGCCAGATGCTGCCCCCAGACTGCTAAAGGGCAGAGGGTGCAAAGCAGTGAATCTGTCGCCCTACCTGAAACCCATGTAAGGGAACATTGTCCAGAGAGGGCCTGGACACAGGTGGCAGTGTATGTGATGTGTGTGTGCAGACAGACACAGGCAATACACTGCTTCACCACAAGCCCCTAGGGAGAAGGATGATCTGGATGGTGCAAAGCCCAGTGCTTCACACCCAAGATGCTCCCACTTGCCCAAGGTGCTCCCACTTGCCCTAGCCTGCAGGAGGGATGGGCACACCCTGCCTTCCCCAGGGATACTTACTCCTCATGCCCTTTGCAGAGGAAGAAGAGGGTCCTCCAAGCCTGCACCGTGGCCAGCAGGAGGGAGAGGAGCCCTGTGAAGATGCTGAAGCGGCAGGCAGCCTCGGGCCCCCACTCTTGTACAGTGAAACGCTGCCTCTCCACCGTCAGGTTAGCGTTGAGCCACATGCCCTCTGTGAAGAGCAGGCACCGGCCGTGGAAGTCGTTGCCATTCTCGGAGAGGGGCACCACCACGATGAAGCTGAAGAGAAAGGCCAGGAAGTAGCAGATGCACTGAGCGAAGAGGAAATTGCTGAGCGCCATGTCCGCGGCTCTGCGCAGGCAGACGGAGGGAGGGACGGAAGGAAGGAGGGATGCAGGAGGGAGGGATGCAGGAGGGAGGGATGCAGGAGGGAGGGATGCAGGAGGAAAGGATGCAGGAGGAAAGGATGCAGGAGGAGGGGATGCGGGGGAGGGGACGGATAGTGGGATGAAGGGAGGAAGCCTGCAGCAGTACGGGGTGGGGAGGGAGGATGCGCAGTGCAATGCACTGCCTCCTCTGAATACAGCTGCTGCCTCTCCCGCTGCCAGAGCTGCCCCTACTGATGGCTTTAGGGCTTGCGCGGGGAGCAGAAAGGAAGGAATGTTGTGGGGAATCCCCTCTTCGGGAAAATCTGGCCGCTGGTACACCTCGGTGCTCAGGGGGTTAAATCAGCCTGTGCCTCCCCAGCAGGGCTGGGTACCACAGTGGGGTATACCCCTAATGACACAGGACACTGATGTCACCAGTGTTGATGACATGCAGCCCTCCACTGCAGTGGTTAAAAAAAAAAAAAGGCAGGAAAAAAAGGGAAAAAAAGATATAGAAAAAAGGGGAAAAAAAGATTAAAAAAAAAGGGAAAAAAAAAAGATAAACACCCCCCCAATAAAAAAAAAAAAAGGCAACAAAAAACCCCAAACAAACAAAACAAAACAAAAACAAAACAAAACCCACAAAACAAAAACCCCAAACAAACAAACAAAACAAAACAAAAACAAAACAAAACCCACAAAACAAAAACAAACAAACAAACAAAAACAACAACAACAACAACAAAACCCAACAACAACAAACCAGAAATAAATCTTTAAAACTTCACCCTGGCTGCTGGATCCCAGCAAGTTTTGGCCCCAGTTTCTAAAACTCTGGCCACCAACCTCAGGTGATGGCAGTAAGAGGCAGGGTGTACAGCCACCCCAGGACCTGCAGGCTGCGTGGATTTGTTCCTAACCTACCTAGTCCTCCTCCCAGCAAAGTATTGCAAGTGGCAGCAAGAGCAGAAGTAGAATAACTTTCTAATTTTTGTTGATTTTTGGTGTCAGTTAGGGGCTGCCCAGGGTTGGGATCATCTGCATTGTCTCCTGGCTAGCAGATGTAGTAGAAGTGAAAGAAAATAACTCTGAGCTCCAGCTGGACTTCAAGCTAAGAACAGACCAGCACAGCAATGGTGTGTGCATGGCAGGGACAGTTGCCACTTACTTGATTCCCCAAGATAATCATCCACCTCTCTCTGCACTGTTAGGGACCAGCGCCCTACCCCACACCACTCTTAGAAAGACATCAGAGCATCTTCTCAGATGTAGGGCTCAAACTGCATGGCTAGGATATAAGAAAGCAAAAGGAAAGAGGAATGTGACTTGTGCTCAGTTACCCACCTCCCAGCACAAAAATCCAAATGAAACTGATGCCAATTTCGAGTTTCCCCTCAATCACAATTTCATTTTTCCATCTAAACATGAATCTTCTTTCCGATGGAAGACACCGCAATTCATATCCAGTTCCAGGTAAAGTCATTTCCTAATCCAATTTCCTAGCCATATCCAATCTGAGATCACCTGCATGTCTCAGATCCCTTCTTAATCCCGTAGCTGTTTATGATCGTTTTAGGCACTGTACTACTTCTTAGGTAGCATTTAAAGGAGCAGATGAGAGACTAGGACCCTGAATATACCGCACATGGGTTTTCAGGTTTGGGTTTCCACTGGGCAACAAAACATTTATTTTTCTATTCCCCTAAGAGGTTTCAGGTACAGTCCTGAGGCAGGCACTGGGGGGATTCCTAGAAAAGACATTAATTTAGCTGCATTCTAAACCTTATGAAGTGAATATTATTTTTAAATCTTGCTATATTTGTACAGGGAAAGTAGGTTTTTTGCAGAACCTGCTTCTTGAATAAAGTCTTGTGTCAGTATATATGTATGTAATATGTCAAGCCATTTTTCTGATCCGTACCCAACTCTGATAATCAAAAATTGTATTTCAATTTTGCAAGATGAGTTATAGAGCATTGACCTGACCCTGTGTGGATAGATGTGAGCTCCTAACAGAAAAGATTTTGATGATATTTCAGTCTGGAAAGAAGGAAAGTTTATTGCTCTTAACCTTGCCTCCATAAAAGTGCTGGGTTCCCAAAGGTTTTCATCCTTTATCCAGAAGGAAATCAGACCTGGACTGATCTGGAAAACTATTTTCTTTGAAACCTGACACATCAGATTTGCCAGATAATGTTCTCTGAAGTTAACTTGAGAGGTCAACATCACATAAAAGCTCAGTTATTGCTTACGTTGGTGCCCACAGAAAGGGCTAGCAGATGCCAATGGTGCTTTGCCTAGGGCAAGCCCCATGCTCAGATCTTACCGCCAGCCACCACAGGGCTATGTTTCAGGAGGGTTATTGCAGAGGTGAAACATGAAGGTCACTTTTAGAGCATGTAAAGTTGTCTTTGCTGATGAACAAACTCAAGGGAGCATTTATCAGAGGTTCAGAAAATACAGTTAAATGTTTGCAGATGTTAACAGACATATAAAACAGCTGCATTTAGCAGGCTGACAGCTACTGAAGTGCAATACTTGGTCAGATGGAGCGACCACACACTGGAGTGAGCAAAGAGGTAGAAATCAAACCTGTCAGGCATCACTTTTTTTGGCAGCTGCCTGGATTTCTTATACTCTTCTCTCATGTAAATCCTAGACTGGAACTTAGCCTCTAAAATACACAGCTGCTTTAGTGGAGTAAATTTGATGGTGTTTTACAAAGAAGTCTTAAATAGGCTGAATTTCCTTAACATGGAGAAACTGGGGTAGACAGGCAAGGTGAATATTTATTTATTTTTTTTTCTCATATCACAGGGAATGGAAGATATCAAATATACAGGCCAGGCAGAAATTCCAAAATGGAGGAAAAGATGCCCAACAGCACAATAATTACTTTGTGGCACTCATTGCAGGACACTGCAGAGGCCAAAAATAAATGCCAGTTCAAAAAGAGATTAGAGAAACTAATGGGGAAAAAGGCCATCAAGGACTCCTAAACACAGAGCTGGGAAGTAATCTTCATGTCAGGAAGTACACTGTAGTTCATGAAGGAAAGAAGGAGGCTGTTAACCCAGGAAGCTGGGAAACAGTAACAAAAAGAAGAAAGGAGGAAGGACAATTAAAAGCAAGGGGCTTCCTCCTAAATCTGTTGTCCCCACCCAGAACGGCTCTGTTGTCCTGCAGGGGGCTGATGAGGAAACACACACCAGAAACAAAAGGCTGGTGCACTGCTGAAGAAAATCTCTACTGGTGCTGCAAGGAAAAAGAGGCAGCTTGTAGTAGTATGGGACTCTGCTTTAAAAGGCACAGAAGCACCCATCTCTCAGCCTAACCCAGTCTCAAGGGAGGTGTGTTGCCTACCTGGGGCATGGATCAGGGATGATGCAGAGAGGCTGCCTGCTCTAGTAAGTCCCATGGACTATTACCCACTCCTAGTGATCCATGTAGGTGCTAGTGATACTGACTGCAGGAACCCAGAGAACATAAAGAAGGACTACAGAGCCCTGGGAGAGGTGGTTAGGGGCTCTGGAGCTCAGATTGTCTTTTCATCAATTCTCCAGGATATAGAGGAGGACCTTAGAAAAGTTAGGATGATAGGCCAGGTTAATAAATGGTTAAAAGGGTGGTGTCATAGTCAAGGGTTTGGGTGTCTTGAACACGGGACCCAAGTTTGTAGGCCAGGTCTACTGGGGGCTGGTGGAGCTGCTCTGACAACAAAGAGGAAGAGTGGTTTTGGTAGGAGGCTTGCCAGACTGGTCAAGGATGCTTTAAACGAGATGTGTGGGGGAGGGGGGCATCATTCCATCCCAACACACCCAGTCAGTTGCCAGCACCTATAATAAATGCTCAGAGCAATGTAGAGATATTCCATTTGCTCCAGCCAATGAGCTGGCTTCATTTCGAGCTTGGCTCAGATACCTCTATACGAACGCCCATAGCATGGGGCACAAACAAGAGGAATTAGAGATGTGTGCATATCTATGGGGGTATGATATAATAGGCATCACAGAGACATGGTGGGATGGCTCCTATGACTGGAGTGTTGGAATGGAAGGTTACAGGCTCTTTAGAAAGGACAGGCCGGGCAGGAAGGGAGGGGGAGTTGCTATTTATGTTAGGGATAGGCTGGAGAGTATGGAACTCTGTCTGGGGACAGGTGAGCAGTCAACAGAGAGTTTGTGGGTCAGGGTTAAAGGGAGAACAGCGATGGGAGACATTACTGTGGGGATCTGTTACAAACCGCCTGATCAAGAGGAATATGCAAATAAAGCACTCTACAGTCAGATAGGAAAAGCCTCATGCTCGCAGACCCTTGTTGTCATGGCAGACTTCAACCACCCTGATATCTGTTGGAGGGATGGTACGGCCTGGCATAAGCAATCCAGGAGGTTCCTCGATTGTGTGGAAGACAACTTCTGCAAGTAGCAGAGGAGCTGACAAGGAGAGGTAAAATGCTTGACTTCATGCTCACCAACAGGGAAGGGCTGGTTGGAAATGTGACGTTCCAGGGCAGCCTTGGTTGCAGCGATCATGACATGGTTGAGTTTGATATCCTCAGGACAACGAGGGCCTTTGCTACTGGAGCACTGTTATGTTTGCCAGTTTATTCAATACTCTAGAATGAAGAGTGCATGATCACCATGAGAGCACATTTCTTTCTTACTGTTTTCCCTGTCAGGTCAGATATAGTAATTAAAATATCCTAATTCACATTGATCACCCTGCTTTTGGCACCATGCACTTCTGTGGTATTTTTCTACTGAAAGTTGATGCCGAATTACAGTTTCAAAGCTACCCCTAGTGAAATTGTCATCTCAAAGCTTTTTAACTTCTAAGACCCAGGAATTGGAAAACCACTGCTGCAGACCTTTTTTGTGGAGATTCATCTGCAATTACATTAACTGATTCAATCATTTTATCCTTGATTTTTGTCTGTATCCAGCTTTATCTTAATAGCCTTAAATTAATATTTTTTTAAAAAGGTCCTTTTGTTTGTTCAGAGACTATTTAAAAACCAAAAATCTCAGCTATCACTTCCCAGAGCATATGGGTCATTCAGCTGTTGCTGGCATTTGGGTCTTTAATCTGTATTTATTACGTTATGATGTGTCTCTTACTTTCACACACTTCTGACCAAATTGCTCTCTCCGTTCATGTCCAAACCCAATCTAGACTTTCCGATACAAACACCAGCCCACTGATATCTTTTACAGTCATTCCCGAAAGATATTTTGACGTGATTTCATCCCCTTTTCTCCGTATCACCATTTCTCTTTTCCTTAAAATATACTGAAATACTCATGCAACAGTTATTCCATCCTTGTTGTCTTTCTGATCCAATGCCAGTGTTTTCTTTCTCCCATTATTGACTCTTCTACCCCCTTGAACTGCTGTACTTTCATTGATCTTCCTATACATCAGAATTGATTTTAGGACTTTTCCAAGTCTCTCCCAACTTTTACACTTACTTCCTTCAGGAAGTTTACCCTCAGTCCTAGACACCTACTCCAAGGTACCCAGATGGAGTCTGTATATTAGGAGGAGGCATCATTCAGCCAGCAGGGGTGGTGTCCAAAGTGGCTAGCGGTAGGGGCTCAGCATGGCAGTGCTCATGCCATTGCTTCCCCCTGGGAAGCAGGTCATACCAACTAGGTTTGTGTATGGAGCAAGATTTTGCTGTAGTACTGCATGAACAGAAGTTCCCCTTGTGTACTGAGATATTAGTTGTATTAATTTGGGGTTGTTTTTGGTTTTTTTTTTTGCTTCCTTGTAGTGCTTTCTAAGCATGGTCAGTCTAAAAGGAATGTAGAATTGCAAGGAGTCTGCTGCTAATACTGGCCAAATAACATCCAGAAACAAGATGTGTATTTGAACAATAGACATATTTTCCTCATTGAATGGGGAATTTACTTACAGAGATGTCAGCTTTTTAGTATTTCTGATGCTGTAGTATTCTCTGGTCTTATGCCTTTCCTCATTTCTTAAAATGGTTACTGTTTTTGGAAAGGAATAAATTACAGGTGATAGAGGGTCTATTTAGATTGGGTCTATGCTAAGAGACCAGCTGACTTCACTGAATCTGCTTCATGCTTAGTGTAACAAAAGGCAGTCTT
>JAUELP010069991.1:0-11379 GCA_032357275.1 Micropsitta pusio
TAGCCAAGTTTAATTCTAACTGGGCCTTAGCTTTCCTAACCTGGTCCCTAGCTTCCTGGACAACATCCCTGTATTCTCCCCAGGCCACCTGTCCTTGCTTCCACCTTTTAGAAGCCTCTTTTTTCCCTTGAAGTTTCCTCAGCAGCTCCTTATCCATCCAAGGAGGTCTCCTGGCCCTCCTGCTGCACTTGCTTCTAGTTGGGATGCAACACTCCTGAGCTTGTAGCAGGTGATCCTTGACCATCAACCAACACTCTTGGGCCCCCCTGCCCTCTAGGGTTATATCCCATGGAACCTTACTAAGCAGGTTCCTCAAGAGGCCAAAGTCTGCTCTCTTGAAGTCCAGGGCAGAGAGCTTGCTGCACGCTCTTCTCACTGTCCTCAGGATCTCGAACTCGACCATCTCATGATCGCTGCAAGCAAGGCTGCCCTGGAGCATCACATTTCCAAACCTGCCTTTCCCTGTTGGTGAGCACGAGGTCAAGCATGGCACCTCTCCTTGTCGGCTCCTCTCTTACTTGCAGAAGGAAGTTGTCTTCCACACAATCGAGGAACCTCTTGGATTGCTTGTGCTGGGCTGTACCGTCCCTCCAACAGTTATCAGGGTGGTTGAAGTCAACATGAGGACAAGGGCCTGCGAGCGTGAGGCTGTTCCTATGTGTCTGTGGAGCACTTCATCCACAGAGTCCCCCGATCAGGCAGTCTGGGACAGGTCTTCTCAGTAATGTCTCCCATCGCTGTTCTCCTTTTAACCCTGACCCACTAACTCTCTGTTGACTGCTCACCTGTCCCCAGATCGAGTTCCGTACTCTCCAGCCTATCTCTAACATAAAAAGTAGGTCCCCCTCCCTGTCTGCCGGCCTGTCTTTTCTGAAGAGCCTCTAACCTTCCATTCCGACACTCCAGTCACAGGAGCCATCCCACCATGTTTCTGTGATGCCTGTTATATCATATCCCCATAGACGTGCACACATCTCTAATTCCTCTTCTTTGTTCCCCATACTACGGGCATTTGTATAGAGGCATCTGAGGCGAGCTCCAAATGAGGCCTGCTCATTGGCTGGAGCGGCTGCAATATCTCTACATTGCTCTGAGTGTTTATTATAGGTGCTGGCAACTGGCTGGGTGTGTTGGGATGGAAAAATATGTCTGCCTTCAGATATTTCATGTTCCCCTTGTCTTTCTATTTCATTCTGCTTTACCTATCAAAAATATATTAACCCAAAAGCCTATTTCCATCAAAGCCTCGATTCCATGAATATTTCTAGATAAAGCTTCTCTTATTACTGGTGCATTAACAAAAGCAATCTAAAGGGCTGCTGTCAATCATCTCCTGTTCTCTTTTTCTGTTTGACCTCTTCTCAAAGCAGCTTCTCAGGGAGCACGGCTGGGACCTCGCGGGTTCTTGTGGACACCAGCACTCAAACATCAACAGGCATCACACCTCTCCCCCTGGTGAAAGGCAGCACGGGAAGGCCCGAGGGCCTGGCCAGGGCCAAGCATGCACCCCAGCAAAGGGAGGAGCACCATCAAGCAGCACCCACTCAAACAGGGTAGAGCCCATATGAATTTCTACCGCACCAACCTTCCCCAGCAGCGCAGAGCCTGGGGCTGATCATCTCAAACCTTGCACAGGGCAAATGTGCTTGCACTCGAAAAATCAGTGGTCACAGAGGTCATCTGCATTTCTATTTCCGCTGCATCTGTTTTTTCATTTCCTTTCCCTTGCCATCCTTACCTGCTACTTTCTCCTGGTATCTCAGCTCCCCCCCACACTGTGTGCGTACTTGTTAAATGATTCATGCTGCCACCGTGCAGAGCAAATCACCATCCAGCTGCCACCGTGCAGAGCAAATCACCATCCAGCTGACACCTTACACAGCCGTCATCCGACATGGCCAACAGGCTCTGGCACTCACTACAGCCAGATGCCTGGACAGCTACACGGTTACGAGGGATCTCCGTCTGGGTGGCCACGTCCTTCCTGGCCAGCAGAGAGGACTGAGTTTGCTCCGCTTTGGGTCCAGAGGACGCCACCCTAGAGCAGGGGCTGAGCTCAGCCCTGCAGCGCTCCCCCCACGCCCCAGTCTCCCGCAGCGCACCCAAGGGCTGCGTTACCCACTCAGGGCGCAGCCCACACCTTGGCAAAAGAATGTCAGTGGCAGCCAATGACCATATTAAATCTGCCACCACCCCTCCGGTCACTGATCCCTGTAATGCAGGAGCGCTGCCGGCTCTCCGGCAAGTCCTGACAAGGAACGTGGGGCTGCTTTGGTGGCTCTTCGCCCTTCAGGATCGAGACTCCTGGACGCTCTGATTTCCCACACTCCGATGCTAAAGGCCCCCTCTCGGCAGCTACTCATCTTGTTCTCATTCATCAAGTGGTCAGCAGAAAGTTGGGGTTTGGTGACCAGAGACACCATAAACACAAGGGATAAATCCGCAAACAAACCCACAGAGACTTAATTCAACAATACCATCCAGTACAGTGTCAAAAAAGGCAAACCCAAACCCCTGCATGCAGAAGCCAAAGCCACTTTGCAAACAAGTCTCAACAGAGAAAGGCTCCATTCATGGCAGTCTCTCTGCAGCGAGACATGTGATGAGCATCAGCGGAGAGACAAAGACGAAGCACAACTGTCAGACCAGACAGACAGTATTTGGGAGCCTATGTCAGCAGAGCTGCTCCACCAACACAGCCAAGACCTGAGATCGTGCTTTTCCTCACCTTCAACTTGCAGATGGAAGCAAGTTACTCCCCGCAGTGAGCCAGGAGGATCCACACTGTCTCCCCCTCTTAGGAGCAACACTGCCCATGGCAGCAGATCCAGGAGGACACGGGCAAGCCCTTAGAGGACCCGCAGGCTGCAGAAGCGTTTTCTCAGGTCACAAAGGTCTCCGATAACAATTTAATTCAAGAACCCAGTTACTGCATAGTAAATCCTCCGAGTACTAGATACATGTCTTGATTGCTGCTAAACCGCAGTAAACAAGTCTTTAATCATCCCTTGGCAATTACTTAGCAAACAAGAACTAATTGCAACAGAGAGGTAGCCGCTTAGATAGAAGTCAGTTGTTTTACATTCAGTAAATATAGAGTTCCGTGAATTACACAAATATGTTCTAGCCAACAGACAGGCAGAGACGAGCACTGGGGAGGGCGCAAAAGAGTTATTATTTATTGGCCCAAGAAAGCACCCACAACAAGTGCAGGCTGCAGCATGACATCCTCAGCACAGCTCCCTTGGGCCTGGCGCCGGCAGCAGGGCGCTACTCCTCCGCACGGGGGCTGAGGCAGGAGAAACGGAAAGCCTTGCGCAGAGCCCTCAGCGCTCTCCTGAAGCGGTAGAGTCGTCGCCGTGGGGCCGCTCCTGGGTCCGGGAGAGTGGCAATGCCTGTGGGGGAAGAAGAGCTGTAGGCGAGGGACTTCCTTTGGCAACCCGTTCCACTGCCTCACCACCCTTACGGTAAAGAACTTCCTCCTTAAATCCAATCTAAACTTCCCCTGTTTAGGTTTGAACCCGGTACCCGTTACCGGCCTATCACTACAGTCTCTAATGAAGAGTCCCTCGTCAGCATCCTTAGAGGCCCCCTTCAGACACTGAAAGGTCCGCTAGGAGGTCTCCACGCAGCCTTCTCTTCTCCAGGCTGAACAGCCCCAACCTTCTCAGCCTGCCTTCATACGGGAGGTGCCCCAGTCCCCTGATGATCCTCGTGGCCCTTTCCACCGGAGGCTTGCTGCCCTCAGCCCACGGAGGGGAGGCTGGGACACCCCCGAACTCATGCACACACTGCTGCCGGCCTGGCCTGGGTGCCACCCGGCTCGGGGAAGTACCTGGCTCCTTCTCGCTGTCCTGAACTACAGCAGGCGACACTGACGGTGACTCCACATGCAAGCTTTGTGCCACGTCGGGCTCTTCCACCTGCTGCTGCCTTGTTCCCTGGATGACAGCCACAGCCTTGCCCAGGTGTTTCCTCACAAAGCGTCTGACCATACCCTGCAGGGTAGCAAGAGCACAGGCAGGGGATGGGGGCAATGTCAGTGGGATGACAGAGGGAGCACCAGAAATAGCCCTGTCACAAACCCCCAGGGAGCTGCGATCCAAGGCCTTGGGATCCCCGGTGCCAGCCGCACGCGCCTCACTCACCTGGCGCCGAGAGTCCCGAGACAAGGCAGAAGCTGCTGCCTCTCCATTGTCATCTGCTCCTGGAGGAACGTGGGGTGTTCCAGCCTCTGCTGCAGGGATTGCAGTCAAGGCCACTTCATCCTCAAGTGCTGCGGGGGAAGAAACGGCTGCGCTGGCCTCTCCCTGAGGCTCCGAAGCCACAGCAGACTCAATGTCCTCAAGTGCTGCAGGCATCGATGCTGCCGTTGTCACATCCAGGATTTGGGTCATGTCCTGATATTCCACCAGCTGTTGGCTGGTTCCCTGATCCACAGCCTGGTCCGGAGGCTCTCTTCTAATGAGCACGGCTGCTTCCTGTGGAACCACCTCATACGCATTCGGGCTGAGCAGGGCAAGTGCCTGGCTCTGTGCCTCTGGCACTGCCTTCTGCTCATCAGCACCAAGAGAAGCTGGTGCCGGTGCCGCCTCCTCCTCTCGTGACACTGCAGTGAGAGGTGCATGGTGCTCCTCTTCCTCTGCAGCTCCAGCCAGTGTAGAAGCAGCGGACACTTTGGTGTCCATGGGAACGGCTGGGACAGGAGACACTCTCTGCAGGTCTCCAGCTGCCTCTCCTCTCGCATCCTTGTCCTCGCTGCTGGGGAAGCCAGACCCCTCCTGTATATCTGCCTGCGGGTCCTGGAAGAGCTCTGGGACCGAGGGGTTGACCCAGAGGTTGCGTACGGTGATCCCTTCCCCTTCGGACAGCTCTTGGTCTGTGGCCTCTTCCCACTCCTCCTCTTCCTTTCTGTCCAACTCCTCATCATCAGCTTCCTCGCCCAAGGTCCCTGGCGCCACCTGCAATCACACAAGAGGGATGCAGGAGGTGAGTGGGCTGCACTTGGCTGCAGCAGTGGCTGGCCACAGGCAGAGGCTCATCCTCCCTCTCCCGTCCCATGCTGTCCTTGGCACTCACCTGAGCGTGACTGGGCATCCATCTGCGCCGCAAGGCCAAACGAGGCCTCCTGCCCTCCTGCTGCTGGAGCTGCCTTTCCACAGAGCTGCCCAGCAGCCAAGGCAGGCTGGCTCTCCTTTGCATGTCGAGCCTGTGTCTGGTGTGGGCCATGCTGCTCCTCTCCGGCTCCTGCAGAGGCTCTGGCAGAGGGAGCAGCGGGAATCTCCCTGCCACATGTAGCCCGTGCAAGACTGCTGCTTGATTCTCCTGAGGATCTCCGGTGCCAGCCATACGTGCCTCGCTCACCGGGTGTGGAGATTCACGAGCAAAGGCAGAAGCTCCTGCAACTCCTTCGTCGGCTGCTTCAGGGGCAGAGTGGCATGCTCCATCCTCTGCCACAGGGATCTCAGTCCATGAAGCTGCCACTTCCTCTTGCTGTGTTTCTGGCGGGATAACGTCTGTTTCAGCCTCTCCTTGATGGTCTCCACACTCAGGAGACTCAGTGTCCCCAGTCCCTGCAGATGTAATGGCTGCCATCTCCTCATCTAACTTTTGGGTCATGTCCTGATGTTCCGCCAGCTGCTGGCTGGTGCCCTGGACCACTTCCTGACTCATGATCAGGACCTGTTCAGTGATGCTCGTGGCCATTTCTTCTAGAAATACCTCGGAGGCATGCGGGCTGAGCAGAGCCTCTGGTGTTGCCTCCTGCTCGACACAGACAGGAGACGCTGGTGCCGGTGCCGCCTCCTCCTCTTGTGCCCCTGGAGTGAGAGGTGCGCGGTGCTCCTCTTCCTCTGCAGCTCCAGCCAGTGTAGAAGCAGAGACTTTGGTGTCCATGGCAACGGCTGGGACAGGAGACACTCTCTGCAAGTCTCCAGCTGCCTCTCCTGTTGCATCCTTGCCCTCGCTGCTGGGAAAGTCAGACCCCTCCTGGATATCTGCCTGTGGGTCCTGGAAGAGCTCTGGGACCGAGGGGTTGACCCAGAGGTTGCGTACGGTGATCTGTTTCACTTGGGACAGCGCTTTGTCCATATTCTCTACCCACTCTTTCTCCTCTTTGGCCACTGACACATCCATGATTTGGGTCACGTCCTGAGGTTCCACCAGCTGCTGGCTGGTTTCCTGGGCCACAGCCACAGCATGTACCAGAGGCTCCCTTGTGATGAGCAGGCCTGCTCCCTGTGGAACCAACTCAGATGCATCTGGGCTCAGCAGGGCGGGTGCCTGACTTCGTGCCTTTGGTGCTGCCTCCTGCTCACCATTGCCAGAAGAATCTGTTTCCTCTGCCTTCTCCTCGATCACATCCCAGAACTGGTAGGTTGCACCGACGGTGGGTGTGATCTGCACTTTTGCATCTCTTACTCTGATGTTGACTGAGGCAGGTGCCTGGAGATGTGCTTCTGGTGCTGGGGCTTGACTGTCAAAGCCACAAGAGGCTGGGGTGTCTGCCTCTTCCTCAACAGCATCTCTGAAATGGACCTTCTTCAGGATGCTCTTGCGCGTGACCTTCAGATCCATGCTGTTTTCTCTGTGGCTCTGCGGGGCAGGTACCCCGCCCTGTGCTCGTCCTGCTGCAGCCTGCCTGCCGATGCCGGGATAGGCTGGTGCCTCTACCTCCTCGACACCAGCTCTGAAATGGATCTTCTTCTTGATGCGCCTGGATGGGACACTCAGATCCGTGTCACTTTCTGCTGAGCTGCTCAGGGCAGGTGCCTGGCGCTGTGTCTGTCCTGGTGCGGCCCGCCTGCCACACTCAGGAAAGAATGGTACTTTTGCCTCCTCTTTGGCCACATCTCTGAACTGGCGGTTCGGGATGGTGCTGCATGACACTTGCACATCTGCAACATGCAGTGTGACGCAGTGCAGGGCAGGCGACTGGTGCTGGGCTCGTGCTGCAGCAGCCTGCCTGCTAAAGCCATGAGATTCTGTTGCTGGCGGCATGGGAAGGAGAGGTGCCCGGTACTCCTCTTCCTCAGGAGCACTAGCCAAGCGGCTCCTGTTGGGCTGTTGCATATTCTTGATCTTGTTGGGCAGGGCGGGCAGAGGCCTTGCCAGCACCTTCTCGTGCAGCCCCAGCACCTTGCCATTGAGGCTGCCCTGGATGTCTCGCTGGTGCTCTGCCTCTCGCCCCGTCTTCCTGCTCTGGGAAGCACCAGTGCTCGCACGGGTGTTAGGATCAGGAGCAGGCTGAGTGGCAGTGGCCTTGCTGCCATTAGCTGCGCTGACAGTGTATCCTCTTGTCACTGCAGCCCTGCTGTATGCTGGCTCCTGGCATGCCACTGCCTGCTGGCAGGCTCCCCGGCTCTCAGCGCTCTTGTTGCGCAGGAGCGCGCTCACATTTCCTGTGCCCTTCGCTGTGGCAGAGGCTGTGGGCCTGTGTGGGGCAGGCTGACAGCTCCTTGGCCGCACAACAGTGCTGCCGAGGGCGGGGATGCGGTGCAGCTGGGCAGCAGTTGTGAGAGGCTGCTTTTGCCTGCTGCTTGTGCTGCCGATGGCCGTGTCGCTGAAGCTGGCTGCAGTGACAGAGGGTGCCGGTGTCAGGGGAGGCAGCCTGCAGCAGCTGCTGGTTGCTCTCGCTGGCCGAGGTGGCGGCCGAGGTGCCCTTTCCAGCAGCAGTGGCAGACGAAGTGTCTGCTCCTCTGTGCTCACGCTGCGGGGCAGCACCACTCTGTGCCTCAGGCTGCCCACCTGCAAGGGAAGGCGAGGAGAGAGGCTGTGTGATAGTGTCTCTTGCGCCCGTGTCCCAGCTGGCTGAGCTCCTGCAGTTGGGCTCCCCTGCCAGCCCCATGGCAAGGCTCAGCCCCACAGGTGGGTGCTGCCCACTCCCAGAGCTGGCTGGGGAGAGGGCTGGCCACCCGCAGCCAGCCCATGGCCACTGCCCACAGCACCCCCGGCATGCCCGGGCAGCCTGCGGGGCACAGCACGGGGGGCTCAGCTTCCTCCCTCCTGCACCTCCCGCCTGCCCGTCAGCAGTTCCCGTGGTTGGGAAGATGTTTGGCCCTGTCTCCCTCGGGGTCCCTACCTGTGGCTGCTGGCTCACGATGGGCTGAAACCTCCCTGGGTAGGGCAGCTGTGGCAGCGTGATCCTATGCGGCTCTTCCTCAGGCTGCCTGCGGCCCGCCTGCGGGCAGGAGGAGGAGGAAGAGGTGTGTGATGGAGGCGGCTGCCTTGGCACAGCAGCCCCCGCAGTGCCCGCAAGCCCGGCCCCGCCACCGAGGCAGCTCCATGTGGCCCCGTCCCACCACCGGCCTCTCACTCCTGCCCCAGCCCTCACCTGGCGTCTCCTTTGCACTCCTGGCCTGCCCATGGCGGGCTGGGAGGGAGCGTTTGATCCATCCTCCACTGGCATCTTCTGTGTCCTCGGATGCAGACTTGCCGTGGATTCACAGGGCAAATGCCACCTCTAGGGTGCTGCGGGGCCTTAAATACCCCACATAACAGGCGTAACCATGCCCCCGTGGTTTCCATGGAGATGACTATGCCCTCAGCAGTTCCAAACAGCCCCAGCTGCTCATGGGCAACTCCACAGCAAGCACTGAGGCTTTGTGACGGCGGCAGCATCGTGCCCATGGCCACGGGGCACCCAGGGATGCACTTTTCTCCTCCCTGGTTTTTTCCTTGACAAGATGAAAAGGGAACAGAGAAAAGAAAGAGGGGTAAAAGAAGGAAAAAATGACAAAAATAATAAAATACTTGGTAACTGGCACTTTCTCATACAGGTTTTCAAGTTTTGGCAAGAGATGCAAACACGATTTTTTGAGAATAACATGACAGCAAAGCACTTTGGAATTAATGAAATAGTACATTTGTGGACACCTTTCCGTATTATGGTCAGCTTTAGCAGCTCTTCTAGCTGACACCAGACCTTCTCCGTTGCCTGTTCAGCTGCAGTCTGACTACGAGGACAAGTATTGGTTTCACCCTTACAAATGGATAAACCTGGCGTCAAGGTGCTGTGGCCAAGACACATCAGCTCCACTGCCAGTTGGAGCTCATGGTCCTCTCCCTCTCCTCATCCCACATTCATCTTAAAGTGACCACTTCTCAACCTTCCTTCTGTTTTCGCACACATTAGAATCATAGAATCGCAGAAGGGTTTGGGTTGGAAAGGACCTTAAGACAATCCAGTTCCAAGCCCCTGCCACGAACAGGGACAGCTCACAGTCAACCATGTCACCCAAGGCTCTGTCCGACCTGGCCTTGAACACCACCAGGGATGGAGCCTTCACAGCTTCCTTGGGCAACCCATTCCAGTGCCTCAGCACCCTTACAGTAAACACCTTCCTCCTTCTACCCAATCTAAACTTCCCCTGTTTCAGTTTGAACCCGTTACCCCCTGTCCTATCAGTACTGTCCCTAATGAAGAGTCCCTCCCCAGCATCCTTAGAGGCCCCCTTCAGATACTGGAAGGCTGCTCTGAGGTCTCCACGCAGCCTTCTCTTCTCCAGGCTGAACAGCCCCGACTTTCTCAGCCTGTCTTCATACAGGAGGTGCTCCAGTCTCCTGATGATCCTCATGGCTTTCTCTGGACTTGCTCCAACTCACCCATTCTGCTGAGCCTGAAGTTTTTTTTCTACCTAGTCACCCTCATTGGCTGTCTTCCAAGTTGTGCTCCAGTCTCCTCAAACATTTTGCATCCACAGTACTATCTAAGAGTTCCACAGCTCTACACTGTCATTTATTTGAAGAACCACCTCTTCCTCTTCGTTCTGACTTGTCTTATAGCAACCTAGTTCCTGTGCTGGAAGAAACAGTATACAGTCAATTCCTGTAACCTTTTGCATGCCACTTATGATGGAAATTGTTGCTGTTGTTGTGGGGGTTTTGTTCTATTTTAAAAGTAGGCTAAAGTGCCCTGCCACAGTCTAACACTCCTCATATGATACATGTTCCACATGTTCCACATGTTCCAAAAGCCTGTGGTCATTCTTCCTGTTCTTCTCTGGATCTATTTCAGTTTAAACTCGTTTTCTGAGATAGCTTAGAACTTCACACAACACTCCAGCTATTTGTGAACCACAGGGTTCTATAATATCACTGTAATGTCTGGTCTTTATTCCTTTCCTAATTATTACACATGTCTGATTTTCCTTTTGGCTTTCCTACTGCTCTGTCAAACTTTCAGCTGACATTTCAACAGAACAAAACATTGTTAAGTCCAATAAAATAAGCTGGCCACTACAACTGATATGAGGAATATTATTTCCCCTAACACATACATATTTATCACTTTCAGTTTTCTCAGCAATCTTACAGCTTAATGTATCTCAAATGTAATCTTAAGATCTTCACAGTTGTTCAGCCTGGAAAAAAGAAGGCTCAGGGGAGACCTTATCCCCATGTTTTAGTTCTTAAAGGGTGACTACAAAGAAGACAGACTCCCTTTTTACAAGCAGTCACATGGAAAAGATATGGGGTGATGGGCAGAAGTTACTCCTGGGGAGATTCCAACTAGACCCAAGAGGAAAATTTTTCATCCTGAGAACAATCAGACATTGGAATAACCTCCCCAGGGAAGTGGTGACTCCCTAACATTGGACACTTAAGATACGGCTGGACAGGGTGCTGGGCCATCCAGTCTAGGTCATGTTGTGCCTAAAAGGCTGGAACAGAGGATCCCAGAGCATCCTCCCAGCACGGGATGCATGGGAAGGGTGGGATTTGCTTGTTCAGGATGAGTGGGAAACAGTTTGTTCTCTCAATAAGAGAACCTCCTTGGCACTGGGAGGTGATTTTACCTTGTTCTTGTTCTTCAGCACAACGTAATGATCCACCTTCCCGAAGCGAAGCCCCACACAAACTACTTCAAGCTCCCTGTAGCCAGCATCTGGCAGGTTCCCCAGATGCACAAACTGGCTGTGAACAGTTTCAGTATCCACCTAAAGAGAAGCAATGCCAAAACGCGCTTTAACTTCGTATCAGCACTGAACTGGGGTAGAAAAACCTCACAGGAAACCCCCTTATCACTCAGAGCTGATGGAAAGGAGCATTCACACACGTTCAACGTTCCCCTTTCCACATTCACTCCAGATTTCAGGCCCTTTCCAACCCAAACCATTCTGGTTCTATGATTTCCCATTTTCTATGCTCTATGTCAAAAGAAGCAGCTGTGCTTCATGGGAATTGAGAGCCAACCTGACACGATCAAAGTTGTTCTATTTTAAAGGGACACAGCAAGATCAGGGTCACAGAATCCCAGCCTGGTTTGGGTTGGAAGGGACCTTAAAGCTCGTCCAGCTCCAACCCCCTGCCACAGGCAGGGACCCCTTCCACTGGAGCAGCTTGCTCCAAGCCCCTGTGTCCAACCTGGCCTTGAACACT
>JAUELP010070275.1:0-13898 GCA_032357275.1 Micropsitta pusio
GCGCCCAGGATGTCCGCCCCTCAGCCGATCCTGCAGCCGAACAGACGTCTCCTGCCTGGCTCCCCAAATTGATACGCGGATGGACCCCCCTACTCGTTAAGGTTCTAAAGTACGTATGCTTTATTCAGCCCTGAGGCGCATGGGGGTCACTCCTCCAAAGGCACGCGCACCCCAGCATCGTTTCCCTCTACATTTATCCCCTGAAAGTGGTACATACATAGCAGGTTACACAATACACCTATACATATTCATGACCTCTCCCCGCTTCATATGATAATGAGCTAAAAGGTTCTTTGCTTGAGAAGTGTTTCCTGGTGGTCGTGGGCAAGGGTCTCGGGATGAAGTAACTGAGTCTTCTTCGGTTGAAACTTTTCACCTCAATGAAGTAACTGAGTCTTCTTCAGTGTAAACTTTCCACCTCTGGTCGTCGCGTGTGCTCTCCAGGGGTCTGGTCAATGCCCAAATCGCAAGGCCGGTCTTACCTGGAACTAGGTAACCGTTTCTCTCTCTTATCTCTTGCTCATGTCCTGGTACTGTATGGTAAGCATGATAGGTATTCGTTGACTGAATACAAGCAGGTAATTCTTTCGTTAAGCAAGCGAAATTCTCTCAACCCTTGTAGAACTCCCCTGTACAGCCCCCCTGCACAACCCTCTGCATCAGCTGCAGGGTGGTTCTCCTTTTACTTTGCTAACCCACTGAACAGAAATCAATGCCTTTTGGATGTACCCTTAAATGACTGATGAGCCTCTTTTTTAATGTACAAGCACTCTTCAGCAGCAAAACTTTTAACTCACATTTCCATTCATGAGGGGAAATGACCCCTTTTGTCAGGCTTAGCTCTGACTAGCCTGGCTTTGGATGCTGCTGAGCCTTTCAGCAAATAAGCTATCAAAAACCTCAAAGAAACAGATAACAGATAAATACACGTGTAAGTGTTCATAATGTCACAACATACTGAAATTATCTAATGGAAGGAAGAAGAGTCTATTAAATTAATACATCTTTTCTAATAACATTTTAGGTGACTACACCTTCAAAAAGGTATGTTCAAAGTTAGTAGTAAAAATAAGACACTCGACAGCTGCCCTCCTAGCAGGTTTTTACCCTATAGGGGAAAAAGTACCAAGAGGTTTTTCGCATAGTTCAAATTACTAGCACTTAACATGCATACTTTTGAGCAGAATTCTGTTTCACATGGAATAAACAACCGTGAACTAAATCTTTGTTCTTAAAGAGTATTAAATCTTTAGAACATGCATAAAAAGGTAAACTCTTTAAATAGTTTTAGCAGTTATGTTACAATAACTAGATTACTGAGAAACACAACATTGTGGTTCTACTTTTAAGTTGGGCATTTAGCGCTTCCTTCAAGTGTTGTGTGACAGCTGTACTCTTGCACTCTTCAGAGCTTACCTTAACATTTTTTTTTATTTTATTTTTTTTTACACAAGCCAAACGTGCTTTGTAGCATTCATAACCATGCGTTGGATACATTGAAAAATACACAGCAACAACAGCAAAATCGTTAAAATAACAATACACAAACCCTACACAGAACACTGTCTGACCTTAATCATACAACAAAAATACACACACACACACGGGATCCCACAAGTAAACTCCATACAATTACACAAACTCCAGACATTTAACATGCCATATACAGTTTTAGCTTCAGTTGCTAACTTAAATCATTACTCCCACTACACAGTACCACATACAGAATGTGCACAAGGACCCTGTGAAGACAACCAGGAAACCAGCTCCAAGAAGCATCATCGCAGTGCAAGGTGGCAGGCTCAACTTTAGCGGGCGTCCCCGCAGAGGTTCTGCCTCCCCCACATCGCACGAGCCTTGGGCTTTTATACTGACCAAAATGCATACTCATTCCGACACAGGTGGCCAGCCTACATCGGAAGAAGTAGTCAGCAATATCTGTAAAGGTCTCCAAGGGTTGATAGCTACATAAGCATTAGTCTTCCTGCCCTACCGAAAGAAATATAAGCAACAACAGACTGTGTATATGATGATTTTAAGGCATAGGTGGTAACTGCTTGCTGAGCCTCCTTTACTATTTTTGTGTCAAAAGCCTCCCATTCGTGGAGTTCTTTCTGCTGGGGGAAAGGCAAAAGATGTTTCTCCAGTGAGCCACTGAAGTCTTGGTCTGCACGAAGCCAGTGGAACCTCCGCTGCAGTTTTTGGGTTTTGCTGGAGTTGAGCTACCGTCGCTAAAGCACGCTACTGGGGGAGGGCTGGGTCAGGACGAGTGAAGCATCAACTTAAAGCTCATGGGGAAAGGGGCTGCTGATGGCAGTCTAGCTCAAGTTGCCCAGTAATGCTGGGAAAAGAGCTGAACTTCATCCCCATCCAGCATTCCCCTCATTTCTCTGTTTGCCAACTGCCCTGTTACTTTCTTCCTGGCCTTTCCTCCCTGGTGCTGGTGTCTTGCGCCTGGTTTCTAGGCTCTACATCAGAAAAAAGATATTTGGGGTGCGTGGGACTCAGTCTCGCTGTCTCAGAGGGAGGTTCATCTGCAAATGGTTTCCTGTGGAGGCTCACGGAAACTCCTGGGTTTTGCTTGCTCCCTGAGTGCTCGTGGGTGTTCCAGCATGTGTCTGGAGCTGAGTGAGCACCTTAGCAGAGGGCTCTGCTGGAGGTGAGCCCTGCTTTGCCTTTT
Organism: Micropsitta pusio; assembly: GCA_032357275.1. Lineage (NCBI taxonomy): Eukaryota > Metazoa > Chordata > Aves > Psittaciformes > Psittacidae > Micropsitta > Micropsitta pusio. Next base: position 2,681 of record JAUELP010070275.1, read on the forward strand.
GGAGAAGGCAACCTGGAGAAACAGCCTCCAAAAGAGCTTCTTAGCTTGAGGCTGCTCAGCATGGTCCAGAAACCTTTGCTCAGCTGAGAGCAGAGGTGAGTGAGCTCCCATCTCCTAGTGTGAGCTGGGCAGATGTACTCACCAAGAGACTGTATTTACTGGAGATGAGTGTGGGATTTTCATCTTTCTCCCAGCAGCTGAAGCTCTCTCTGCTCTGTCTTGCATGTGCAGTTCTCAGCAGTTGACCTGGACCGCAGGCTGTTCCAGCCTTTCCCATCCGAGGTGGTGTTTGAGAACTACGTTCCCCACCAGTTCTACATAGCGCCGCTAGCCCTGAGGAACAAAGACAGGGTAAGTGCTGGGCTGTGGAGGTTGAACAGTGTGCTGGAGGAGGAGAGCAGTGAAATTCACGTGGAGTGCAGCAGAGCAAGTTAGCTGCTGCAGCACAGCGCATCCAGAATAAAATGTCTCACCAGCGTTATTCGGCAAGATGGGGGGAAATATTCCCATGCTGGGGATTCTCCCGCCGGTTTTGGCCGTGCACTGGTGGTATCTAACCCGAAGGAGCTTTTTGAGCCAGCATGCTTCCCTTTGAAAGCCCTGGTCTGATGGGAGTGTTGAGGGCTGTGCACTTCTTGCCTGCTGTCATGCTTTAACTCAAATGTGCACCGTGTCCCGGTGGCTCCTCGATTAATCTTGGTTTCCGGCAGGGCATGTTTTCCTCTCTCAGCCTGTTCAGCCACCTGTGTGCAGCTCCCTGTCAAAGCACAGGGACTGAGTCTTCTCCGCTTTGTGCTGGAGTAAGTTATAACTCCTGGCGTTAGCACTCCAGGCTGGGTGTTTTGGAAGAGCGGTGAAAACAGGCTGGCTTAGCAGGAGCAGTTAAAGGGGAGGAGTTGAGGTGCCACTTGAGGCTCCTGCTAAGTTTGGTTCCGTTCTCCTCAGGTGTTTCTAAGCCAGCGTGGCTGTGCTTTCCCTTTGGAGAATCCCAGCGCAGGCAGGGTAATGTGCTCCTGAAGGTCTCCTACTGGAACTGGAAAGATTGTGGTCCTTTTGAGATTTCCTAAGAAAGTTGAGCAGGGAGAAGTTGAGAAATGTCAGCAATTTTGTTCTGCTCTGCTGCAAAGGGGGAAACGGAGAGCTTTTGAGTTTCAGTTGGGGAAACATTTGCTCCAGTGAGGCATGTGCCAAGAGCAAGCTGGTGGGAAAAGACAGGAGGGAGGAAAGGGGCTGAGTTCAATGTCCTGTCCCAGAGCACTTTCTCCCGCACAGGGATTCTCTTGGTACGTCACAGGAAGTGTGCTGGAAAGCAGAGAAAGGTCAGAAACAGGAGTAATTCAAGATCCTGTTGGCTAAGAAAGAGCAAGATGTGTGCGCGAGAGGAGGGCACTGGGTGGGGGGGAGGTGGAAGTGTGCAGGTGAATTAAGCCCCTCCTCAAATCTCCCTGTTGGGAGAAAGAAAGAAGGGGACAAAAGGAGTGACACTGTCAGGGCTTAATGTAGGGGGAGGAAGAGCAAGAGAAGTCAAAGTATCTCCTGAGATCACAGGTTTTAGAGGGACATGCTAGAGCATGGAAGACCCTTTGGCAAGGAAGGATGAAGGTGTGCTCCCTCAGTTACTCCCAGAGAGTTCTGTGTCATTCTTGGTTTAGCTTGAGAATACTGGGAAGTTGTAACGTGGGTACCTATGCCCAAGGGACACCACTGGTGTGGTTCACAGTGACTGGGCAATCTTTGCTGTAGGTGTGCCCTTCGCTTATTAAGACAGGCCTCAGTTTCTCTTTTCCTACTGCTCTGCTTCATTCCCACTGTGTCTTTTGGCTTCAGCTGCTCCCTCATCCGTGCAGCACCTCAGAATGTTTGCCTTTGCCAAGTATCAGCGAAGAGGCAAACAGTGAATTTGCTTTATTCCTGCTTCCCAAGTGGAAGACAGCATCTGCGTTGATGTCGGTGCCATTCCCAGTAAAACGTAATTGACTGGTGCAGCTGCAGCTTGAGATTTCTGTGCCCTGTGAAGGGGAGGCAGTGCGTGAACTGTTGATTTCACCCAAAATGAATTAGTTGTGAAGCTAGTACGACCTCAGGCAATGGACAGCCCTGATGTAAAAGGAAGATCATCTCTAAGGAAAACCCTTGGCATATTTAAATACACAAAGATAGAGATGATAATCCCAAGAGAGTTTATGATGTCCTAATTTTGCTGGGTTTTGGTCATGTCCTGGAGAAAAGGACCATTGTGCTCTGCCTCATGACTTTCCCACGTTCCTCTGAATCCTACTGATGTATCCTGCATGGTAGCTGAGGTGGTCTGCTCCCTAAAACTCCAGCTGGCAGCAAAGGGTAACAGAGGCAAAGTGTGAGCGAGCCCAATAGGTGCTCTGTAATCGCTCCAGTACGGAAGTGCTTCGCTATATGCTTACTGCTCTCACCTACTTGCTGTCGAATTGCTTTCCTGTCTTCAGGCTGTTCCTGAAGCGCAGGGTGTCTTTCAGTAACGAAGGCACACTGTGAGGCAGTGCTGGTCACGTTTCTCAAAGCAGAAAGTGCCTTTGAGGACCATAATTGATAGGCACAGCCTGGGAGGTTGTCTGGCTTTCCATCATACAGGCGCCTTGGGTGCTCTCATGTCTGCACCAGCCTTTCCTTGTATTATGGATCTCCGTTGCTGCTTTGCAGCCCCCTTTAAATTCTCTTAGCCATCTGCTTCTTCCTGGGGTTGTTCTTTTGTCTTCCTGTGCTTGTCCTTTTGCTCTTGAGGTAAGCGTTTATTCTCAGGAAGGCCAGAGCGTCTGTGGTCTCCTTCTCTTGCTGGTCCAGCCCCATGACTAGCACCGCAGCTTGACCACCCCACTCCACCCTGGTGTGTCAGAAGTGACTTCCTCCCCCCCCGTATAACACATGCTGGTTTGCCTTCAGATAATACATTCCCCCTCCAGAGGCATGATCGCATGGATGTGTGCAGGCAGAAGCAAGCATGTTCTTTGGGCTTGTTGAATATGCAGATGACTTGAGGTACTGCATCTCCTTACTGCTTCCTTCACAGCAGAGCATGTTGTTCCTACTACCTCTGTCCTGCAGCTATGTAGCTCAGTAGAAGGGATTCAAGTCCACCCTTGTGTGTTACGTGCGTGTACCTTCAGAGCTAAAAGTGTTTTGAAAAGGTGATAAGGAAGGATGTCACGTGGCCTGTCCTGGTCCCTTCTCGTGTTTCCACAAGCAACAAAATCATAGTTCCATGTCTTTCCGGCAGGTTCCTCGTCTGCTGAATGTCATCCTGGGGAACTCTCCTTACTTCGAGTTGATCAGCCCGAGTGATGAGGACTATAAGGTAGCACCGGGCATGTCTTCAACCTACCGCATCCTTTTCAGACCTGATGAGAACAAGGTGAGACTGGAGGTCCCGAGAGATGGCGCCTTGAGGGGAAGGTGAACCTGCAGGGCTGGATTCCAAAGCAGGCATGTGGTGTGGGTTTTGAAGAGCTGGCCTGGGTTCAGTGGGGTTGCACTGGATCTAGCCCTGGGGGAGACTCTTTGGTGGTGGTGAAGGCTGTGCTCCCGTAGGCTGGAGGCTCTTGCCTGTTTCAGGCTGTTTTCTCCTTCAGTGGTGGAATATTTAGTGTCATGTCTGTTGGCTTCAGGGCTGGGAGTCTGCTCTCTGCACATGGCCTTTTACTCATCTTCTGTTTGCTGCTTAAATGTAGTTGAATACTCTGTCCTGTTCTCAAGCAGCATGCCTGTAGAAAACTAAAGAGGATCTGCCCCATGGTCCCTGGCTGCCCCTGCTTGGGAGCCAATCTGTAATGAAAGGCCATGAAGGTCAAAAGTGCGAGTACATGATGGAATGCTCCTGTGAGAGTCACAGAAAGCAGCAGCTCTTCTTCTGCCGTGGGCATGCTGCTAAACGCACGGTTTACACTGAGATTGTTTCTTTGCCTGCAGGATTATTCCGATGAGCTTATCATCATCACAGAGAGGGAGAAGTTCTCTGTGCCTATCCGAGCAATAGGTGCCCGAGCCACCCTGGACTTCCCGGAGCAGCTGAACTTCTCCGACTGTCCAGTCAGGTTCAGCACCCAGAAAACTCTGCTGGTGCGCAACGTGGGGAAGCGGGAGGCTTGCTACAGCATCACCACTCTGAGGTAAAGGAGCTCATCTCTTGTGAAAAACACTCTTACCTGGTCATAGGGTTGTAAACAGTGACAAGAAGGAGGCAGAACATCTGAGGTGCTGGACATGGGCAGGACACGTGGGGTTTGCCATTGCTTACAGTGTTTTGAGAAAGCTCTGCAAGCAAGTTTTACACTGCAGTGGTGTCTCCAACGCAGCATCTTGTAGGTCTGATGCTGTTTGACTGCTGTTCGAGCCAAGGTAGGAAGGCAGCTTGACTGCTGAACAAGGTGCTGCCTGGCAGAGGACAGCTCGAGGGGCTCAGGTCGCGGAGCCCAAACGCAGCATCCAGAAGTGGGCAAGCAATGAGCTGGTGAGAGACACTCAAGAGTTTATCAGCAGCTGTGTCTGTATTAGCAAGCAGAGATCATAGATCAAAGCAATTGCTATGGAGGCCCTGGCAATAAGAGTGTGTGGTCCAGGGACTTTTGTTTTCCCGTGGGCTTGGTCTGGTGCCTGGGACCAAATATGCCTAAGCAGAAGGAGCTCCGAAGTGGAGAGGAGCCGGCAGTGTCTTCAGAACTGGACTACAGCCCAAAGCAGAAAGCTAAGGAGGGCGCAGGTGAAAGATGCTGCAAATGTCTGGCGCATTTGCAGAGGGTTGGGGGCCTTTTCTTCTGCAGCTCTCTCACTCCCACGTTTCCTGGGGAGGGCTCAAGTAGCTGAGTAGCTGGCTTGCTCCCTTGCGATCACGAGTAACCTTCTGAAAGGCTTACGTACCACTATCAGCCAAGTACAGCCGTTCTCTGGGAGGCCACAAGTTCATGGTACTCTGGTGGTCCCTTCCTCAAATGCCCGAGGTGAACTGTGCTGCAGACAGCCTGTCCTGTTGCTGTTGGTCTCGGAAGCCAGTCACTGGTTTTCCGGTTTGCTGGCCTGGAGAGGGTAATGTGTTTTTGACACGGCATCGGCAAGGCAGCCGGTTCAGTTGGCTGGTAGTTGAGAGTTGCTTGGTCCCGGAGGTCTCAGCGTAGGAGCTGAGGTTAAGAACGCAGCAAAGACCTGCTGTGTCTGACTTGGTGCACCTGAGCTGCTTCAGTTTCTTCTCCAGGAAACGGGATTCAGAAGAAGACTTTAAACGTGTCTCCTGTGAAACACGAGGGTCTGAGAGGAGCTTCTGGCAAAGGCTGGCAAGGCTGTTTAAGCAGGCTTCTAGGATGCTATTTAAGCAGGCTGCTGCTTTTCCCTGTGGAGCTTACATGGGCAGGAACTTGTAAATCACTGTACAGTTTCCTTCTGGGATTTCCAGGCCTAGTTGTCACCACCACAATAAATACCCAGTGAAGTCTAGCATCTATTTGCAGTGCACTTGCCAACTACTCTATTGGGTGATAGAGCGTGTGTTGAGAGCTCCTTGATAAGGGTTTTAAGAGTTCCCAGACTTCAGCAATGAACTATTTCAGTCCCGCTTTGCAATAAAGAAATGGGAAGCATGACGAAAGTTTGAAGTGAACTACGCAAAACAGTAGAATTCTGAGTAACCGCATTGCATGTGTGCAGAGGTGAAGAGCTGAGAACTGAGAAGAGGGTGCAGAGTATGGGGGGCTGAGGGCATGTTGTACCACGGGATCTTGTGAGGTCTGGTTCTCTTCAGCAGGGAGAGTCACCCGCTCTGTTTCTGATCCTGGATGTTCTGGTTTTTCTGCTACCGACTGCGGTTTGCTTGCTCCTTGCTTGCCCGAGTGAGCTGAAGTGAACTAGTCTGCAAAATGAACGGAGGGCCCAGATCTCCCGTGCAGTCCTGATCTCTCTCTTTGTGTTGCAGCCCTTTCTCTGTGGATCCCTCCATTGGGACTCTTGGCGTTGGAGAAGAGATGGAAGTCACAGTGGAATTTCACCCACCGAAGACCGGTGTTTATTCCAGTCCCATGATCGTTCACTATGACACAGGTAAGCGCGTGGTGCACCCTCTGTGTGTCCTTCCAACCAGAGCGCTGTCTGCGCCGTCTGTTATCATCCGATGGCTTCGTTGTCCTGCCGAATCCCTTCTGCAAGGCTCCTTCACGCTGGGTAGAACAAAGCTTCCATGCTGGCTGCCAGATATTCCTGTGCTGGAATATTTCAGCTTGTAACAAGGCAGGCAGATCTTCGTAAGCACGGAGCACAGGGGGCAATGGGGGAGTACTCTGGGTGCTCCATTTCAGAAGGACGCATAGCAAGGAGCCTGATTGAAAAGGAGATGGCTTTTAACGTGCAAGAGAGCTGTCTGAAGAGCCTGCAACCTGTCCCATAGAGCTCTCCCGACTGGTCATTGCTTTTCATCCCCATCTGTTGTGTTACAGTACCTGGCAAGGCCTTTGAGGTAGAGACTCTCTTGTTGTGATGTGCTGCATGGGTACAGTGGGTGCTGTGCTGAGAGCTGGGCCATGCTGAGTGAGGACTTGTGACCATGAGGAGCAGTACCTGTGGCAGTGGTAGCCACTAGGGTGCTCTGAGCCTTGGCTGTAGCCTGGGAATGATTCTGGAGAAACTCCCTTGTTAGCAGCAGTTATTTGGTGGTGAGGTTTATGAACAAGCTGCTGCTAGGGCTGGAGTCAATAATGTGAGGGTGTAATGATGTCTGAAGGTAGGTTGTGAACACCACCTTGGAGAAACACTTTGAAATGGCTGTGCTGCTGTGCGTGCTGCCCTGGTGCTGGAATTCTCCAGCTTTCCAGAGGACACTTACCTAGTGAAGGGACTCACTTCTCCAGTGGTGAAGCGGTAACAGCAGGACGTTTGACAAGGAAGAATGTGCTGTCAGTGGTGAGGCACTTGGCTGTGATAGTAGCAGGAGCAAAAGAAGGAGTTGGCAGATGGATCCAAGGGCTCAGTAGCACCCTTTGAGTGCAGAGCTCAGCAACAGAAGCTGCTCTGTACTTTGCGTTGTTCTTTCTGCCCTTCTCCATTTCATTTCAAATGCTCCCGCTTGGGTTTTGAGATCAGAGCTATTCCCAATATTTCAGGATGAGGAGATGAGGACGACGCGACACTGGGGGCATCTCCTGCCCGCAGGAGACTCTGGGCAAGCCATGACTGGGGTGGGGCTCCTCAGCGTCACTGAGTGACTCGGATGTAGAATTCCCTGTCACCTGAGTGGGATGGCAGCCCAAAGGCACCTGGGCACATCTGAAAAGTTTCACTGTAAATGCTGTCACCTTGGGGCTAAATCTCCACGAGCACCCCCCAGAATAAGGTGCCTACGGTGGTGCCAGGACATCCTCATGCTGTACCATGTGCAGCTGTCAGGATATGATAAATGTCGTGATGCGGGGAACTGCTGGTGCAGCTCAAAACTGCAGCTCTTTCTTCTGTTACCTGCAGATTGCTCTGTTCCTTGTACTTCTGTCAGCAAGTGAGATGAGCGGAGACTTGCCTTTGCTTTGTTCCAGGTGAAGATGTTCACAAAAGCCTTTGTGGAACAGCTGTAAATGTCAACATCAGGCTTGACAAGAGCTCCTTGACAGTTGAGAAGACTTCCCTCACGCTGTCAAACCAAAGATCCCTGGTCATCCACAATCAGAGTGCCATCACGGCCCACTTCCAGTGGAAGCGTTTTGTTGCCCAGGAAGAGGAGGAGCGGCAGAAGCTGAGGTTTGTTTGAGAGATTCACCTGAGAAAGATACGTGCCCCAGGGCCAAACTAACGCATGGCCTCAGAGGGCTGTTGGGGCTTTTGAACGGATTAGGGCACATAAACCCGTGCACAGCGTGGAGCTTAACCTTTGCCATTCCAATCGCACCCGTGCTACAGCTGAGGATGATGTTTTGGGGAGAGAAGGTTGATTGCAATCACTGGGTTGCCTCAGAGAGCACATTCATGTTTGGGAGCCGCAAACTATTGAGTTCAGAGATCCCTGCACTAGAGAGGGTCCATGAGGCTGAGGAAGGTGTCAGCACTCGGTAGCTGGGACTGCACTGAGCAGTAGCACTGCGGAGCTGCAGGTAGCACAACCATTGTGATACTCAAGCAGTTTCGTCTTTGATAAGCTGGCAGGCTCCTTTTCCAGTCACACGCAGGGTAGAGTGCTTGGCTGGCCCAAAAGGTGGAGGCCGTCGTGCTGTAGGCTGGGGAATTGCCTTTCAGTGTCCTGCTTTGTGGCCCAGCGAGGTGTTTCTCCCCTTCCTCGTAGGCTGGGCAGATGTGGAGGGGGAGGGCTCTGCAGGGAAGGGAGGGCAGCCAGGACTTGGAAGTGCTTTTGGGCTTCAGCAACCTGTGTCGTCCTGGTGGTGAGAGATGGGGCAGGTTCCTCCAAGGGTGTCTCTGGTGAAGCTTTGGAATTCCCATTTCAGGCAGCAGAGAAACACTCACAGCCTGGGGGGATGAGTTGGAAATGACACTTAAAAGCTTATGTGACTTGGGGAAGCCTTGTGTGACTTTTCAGGCTCGGACGAGTGCAGGTATACAGGAGTTAGTCTGAACCCAGAGCTGATCAGGAAACTGCCTTGAACTGCAGCCCTTTTCAAGGGCTTTGAGCCCATCGAGTTCAGCGTAATTGGGTCAGAAATGCCTCGAAGGCCAGACCTAGTTTTCCACCTTTGTCTGTTTTTAGTGACACAGTGTGTGAGTTCTGTGCAAACGCACCGAGTTAAAAGAAAATCTCATGACCTTCCCTTGATACTTCCCTGGACCATTTCTCTAGCATCTGTCCCCACCTGCCTGTCTTGGACTGTACCCTGAGTGACCCTCTGTCCCCTCAGAAGACACCAGCTTTTCCCACAGTTAACTTCTACCTGATATTTTACGCGTGGCATTTGCTCTCGTGCCAGTCTCTGTCCTGGAGTCTGACCACGACGCTTTGTTCTTCCTTACTCGCGGTTTTGGGGATGGTCATAGCTCCAAGGCCACTGTCCTGCTGTCAGAGAAGCTTTTGAGATCTCAGAGGAGAGAGGATCTTTTCCTGAGAGGAGACAGTGGAGGAGCCTATGCCGGGATGTGACCCCAAGAGACATGGCTCATTAGAAGGTCTGCCTCCTGCAGCACTTTTGGGGATGTAACTGTGGCCTGCTGATGGAGCTTGAGTTGAGGGCTGCTCATTCCAGTGTGTGGAAGCCCTCCTCATGCAGAGCATGTGCGCGGGGCTCTGTGTGTGTGCAGCAAGTAACGTTCTTGCCTCTTGCCTTTCTCTTTGTGTTTGGATTTAGCTGGGTGATGATCGTTCATACGGCGTTGCCTCCATTTGCTGCACATGGAGCCTTCCCCTGGTCCCCCAGTGCTGTCACCCACTGGTTCTTCATGGCCAGGGGCCTGGAGCGTGAAGGTGGGACAGCAGTGTGCCAGCGAGGAGCAACCGCTCTGCAGCAGTGCTCCCCTCTCATCTCCCGCTTGTGATCTTTAAACAGGAGAATGATTTCTGCTGCAGCCAGCAATTAAGGGGGAGGTTAATTGCATCACAGCTCTGCAGAGGAGGCCAAAATGAGGGAAAAGATGAGGTGGTTCAAGGTTCAGCGTAGGGTTTGCATTCAGAGATGCTGGTCCTGACATCTTTAATGGGTGATGCTGGGCAAAGTCCCTGCCTCTCTTGGCACCACCTCTGTTTTCATGCACAGAAACCCGTTCATGTCACTGAAGTGATGGGATGCCCAAATCCATTGGTATGCTTTGGAAGTGCCCCGGGATCCTCTGGTGGAAGGCAGTGCAGATCCTGTCTCCTCATCCCTGTGAGTGCAACAGGGAAGGGGAAAAGTGCGATGCTGGTAATGTGCAGCTGAAACCCAGTTGCTTTTCCCTCCCTGTGCAGGAGGCTTTCTCTTGAGTGCTGCCAGCTTTAAGAAACCTCTTGTTAGCTTGTCAGTGAGGACTGAAACTTCCTGCTGTGCTGGGAAGGACAGGAATAATGGGATCCATGTGGGAGCCTGTGTCTCACGGTCAGCCCCGTGCTGAGCTGCTGCTGTTCCTCCCCAAGTGCTTTGCTGCTCGTGCACTGACACGACATGCTCTGCATATCTGCTGCTTATTCAACTGCCTACTTGGTTTGTTTCTCCCGTGGCACAGGCTGCAGAGGCAAGAAGAGGACAAGCTGGTCGATGTTCCTAAGGAGCACGGGGTGGTCCCTCTTCTCGGAGAACAGCCTTCCCTTCCCATCTGCACCTTCCAGAAGCAGGGGACAGAGGTGCAGGGAGACTCCGTGCCTTTCTGCAATGATATTTTCACCATTGTGCCCATGGTAAGTGATGGCTGAGAACCTCCCTTCCTGCTCCTCCTCCTTCTCATCTCTGACTGCGGTCCCTTGGCAATTGCCACATCAGCTGCTTGATGTTTCAAGAGAGGAGACATCTGGTTTCTGGTGAGGCTGGGGGCGCTTGTTGCAAAAAAGCATTTCTGAACAGCAGCAAGAGGCGACCCCGAGCTGGGCTCTGCTGCAAGGGCTGTGAATTAGGGGCACTTCATGAGTGTCCTCACAGTGTTCAGAGGCATCAGTTATTCTCTGTAAGGACACATTTCCACCTAGCGCATGGGGGTGAAGAAAGGACACTGGTGCACTGTTAGTTCATATACTGCCCTGCAGAATGAAATGGTCCGCTGTGGAAAGGAGGCCAAATTGAGCCCAAGTTTAATTGCGGGAACAGCAATCCCTTCCTAAACCCTGGATTTATACCACACCTGACTGTCCCTTCCAGTGTTGTCTGTGAGCCTGGACAGGAGGCTGTCAGGTTTAAACAGGCTTTTTGAGTTCTACTGCAGATAGGCAGAGAAAACTGCTCACTTTCCTGGTGATGCAAGCAAAACCCCCATGTCCTTCAGTCAGGCAGAGCCCGTGTTCTGAGTATTTGCATGGTCTGAGATGAAGAATGGCTGCTGTCTGAGCAGTGCAACATCCCTTCTCATCTTGGGGTAAAGCCTGGAAGAATCCGAACCTCTTCTTTCTTTTACACTGGGTGAAACTAGTCTATCTTTTCTATTTTGTTTTCCGAGGAAGGGGCTGCTGCTGTCTTCTTGGTTGTTCCTGCAGCCCATGTAAGGCTGAGAGCCAGCAGTGCCAGCACAAGTGCGGTTTGACACCACTGTAGCTGGCAGCAGCAGGATGTGACCAAGAGAGTGCGTCAGAGCAGCAGGGATATTGGGGAGAGTG